>JABXWE010036948.1:0-11845 GCA_014611495.1 Limonius californicus
CTTTTACCTTCAAAAAAGTATGAGCCAACTATGCACGCCTGGAAATGGCCGGCCATATTCCTATTTTTTGAGAATGAAGAGGTGTCTCTTCCATAAAGTTAGGCTTCTCCGAACTCCATAAACGCATGTTTTTCGAATTAATGTATCCATCTAAGAAAAACCAGGCTTCGTCCGAGAAAAAAATCACTGACAATATTCAACACGCTGAGGATAACCGGCTTCATGTAATTCTCGTACAGCCTGCAAATGTAGGAATACAAGCGGATATCTTTCATTAATATTTTGTGGCAGGTGCTAACTGAGAACTGAAATTGTTGAGACAAATGGCGTACAGAGGTTCGAGGGTCATCTTCCATAATCTGTCTTTCCAATTATTTCCGCCGTTCTTCTCGGAGGATAACCGCTATGCCCTTTGAGTGAAATGGATCCAGTCTTACGTAAAACTTCAACGCAGTGATTCAAAGAACAACGAAACGGCAACACAAGGTTTGGAAATTGCTGGCGAAACTTTTCAAAACAATCATGAATTGAGTATTTCCATCAACTTGGTCGTTACGAAAAATGGATTCAATTATAAAAATTGTATGTTCCCATTTTATTTGAAGAGGGTACTTTACCATACACAAATAACCGACAGGTAGATATTACAGACAGTGAAATTGATATTCTGTAAACAAATATTCTGTTTTAGTTAATATTCTTAAAACATACACTGTAGAGTAAACCCAAATAGAGAAATACATGTACGTCATCGTGCGCTGTTAACCAAATTACGTCTGGACGAGTCCATCTTACTGTTTCGGGTGAATCTTTGCGCATAGGCGTTCGTCTGCTTTACTTTGAAGTGTGTGTTGCGACGTGCCCCTAATATATATCACTGTGTTACGCCACTGGTGAATCTTGTGGCGCGCAGGTTTTGATGACGTACATGTATTTCTCTATTTGGGTTCACTCTACTGCAGTTATAATAATAACTCGAGTAAATGACCACAAACGCAGAAAGTGGGTTTAGGTTAAAACAGCTTATATGTGGTACGTTCACAATGAACTTTTCAGCGCATATTAGTACCATTAAAATAACACCCATTGTAGTTATACTGGCTTATTACAGAAATACATTAGCAACTTCGGCGATTAAACTTTAAATTCAGTCTGGTCTTCTTTTCGAATAGTGTCATCCAGTATTTTTTGCTGCAGTTATCTTCTGATTGTAGTTTGGGTTACAAGGCTATTTTCTGTGGATCACGAAAACGTTTCGTCTACTAAACATGTGCATAATTTAAGAATTTTCATTTCATTGAACTTTTATTAACGAATTGCAGTATTAATAGAAAACATATACAGGGTTTCCACTGCGTTCGTAGTACTGTCTTAATACCTTCTATATTGTTGAAAAACTTTATTCAACTGTAGTTCTCGAAACCAACGGACGATGTGACTATTAGGGCAGAATTTGAAAGTAATTAAATTGCTTTTTATTTAATGTAGGATATGGCATACGCTAATAATTAGTACAGTGTTAAAGAATTTAATGCAACATACGGATTTTTTTTGTTTTAGAAAATTAAATCTAGAGTGACAAAGCCATAAGTTTCTTTAACTATTCTTCTAAGCAGTTGAATAATGCAGAACCGGTTATGTATAGACCCTTAGGATATGTTACCTTTCATGGAATTTGCATTTTAAATATAAAAATGTACAGGGTATTTCATCGAAAATAATAAATGCTACTCCACAGCTGCCCGCAGATATAAGGGAAATGATTAAGTAAGTTTGTAAGACACCGTTCAATAACAGCCGCGCATCCTGTATGTATGAAAATAATTTTTGGTTTTGTCCTGGTTTATAGCGAATAACTTTCGTTAAATAACTAGCATATAATTATTGTATCTGCAATCACTACAAGGCTGCATATATTTTTGATTGATTTTTAAAGGTTCAAAAGTTTATAATTTGCAGAATCTATGCAAAACTTATTAGTTGGTTAAATTATTAATATACAGGGTTTCCCAACGCACTGAATCGTAAGCAAAACACATACGAAATTATGTTTTTACAGATTTTATGCTCACTATATTATTGGTATTAACTTATAGTAGTGTTGCATGGTTAACAAGAAAATAAGCGTTATCTTTAAACTCAAGGAGCAATTTAAAATATTTATAAACACAAGAATTGTTTATATCACGGTAGCAGTTTTTTTTTAAATTTAAATACTTTAAGGCGATTGAATTGCAAGTAGAAGTCTCGGATTGCAATTGTGGTTAGAGCAAATACTGTCTTTTATTTAACTTTCACGGTACTGATAAAATTAAAACCCAATTACGTATCGCATACTGTTTGATTAAATAACTGGTGTGAAAATTAAATACATAACAAAAAAACAATTAAAGAATATACAGGGAGATTGATTTTTCATTACACACTCATTAATTTCGTCAAGATTCCAACTAATTTAAAAATTCAAAACTAACCTAACTAAACTAACTAAATTACTTTATGCGCTCTTAACAACCATCTACAATAGAATGTCACTTGAAAAACACAAAAGCGGCAATTTATATATTACTTTTTTTAAATAGAACACCTTGTATTTTGTTGCATTTTTAGACAGCTGATAACATGTCATATTAAAAAGAAAAAGAAAATTCCATAAGTATTTTCTTTTTCTTTGGAAATGCAGCTTTCAATAAAATCAGGAACATTACATTTATTGCCACAAGCAAAAAGATCTAATATTGGAAGACCTGGTGATCTGAAAGATCATAAATTATTATTCCCAGTCCAGTTAGTTCAAATCATCGCTGCAAAAGTTTGTCACAAGTTATGCATTATGCGGTTGCGCGCCGTCATGTTGGAACCACATTTGTCTATGGGCAGATGTCTGTCAGACAATGGACAGTTATTTTGTGTCCTTGTTATTGTACAATAAATGTCATATTGAAAGGTGCATTTCGAAAGTGTACTTCGGTAATTTCTTTTTTTAGTATTATGACATTATTTACCTACAGTTTGTATGAAAATTATATAAGCAATGCCATATTAAGAATTTAATACGCTTTCCAATTTAAGATAAATTTCTGAATGTTTTAATTGCATAGTTTGGGTTGGACGAAACTAATGAGTGTGTGATGGAAAATCCACCACCCTCTATGTTTGGCCTAACAAGAATTGGACTGCTTACAAGAAACTTCTCTTATCTATTACACCGTCAAAACAGTGCAATACTTTTTTCCTCGCTTGTTAAAAGGAACAACTTTATTTGTTTTTTGGATAAATGGAAATAGTAAATGATATCAATAATACAGTTTACATTGTCAGCAAAAATACCCTGCCAAAATTTACTTTTTCGTGCATTGGATATATCTCCAATCCGTAGGAAACCGTGTGTATGTTTCATAATAATAATATATACGAATAAATGCAAAAAAATCCCAGTATTATTACTGTGATACAGTTTAATAATACTGTATACAAAAGTGATATTTTAAGTATGTACGTGTGTTAATAACATATGAAAACTAGATCATACCAATAAATCCAACAGCGCTCTTTATAAAAGGCCGCGTTAAATCTGCATACAGAGCGATAATATTTATATTTAGTACCCATTGTTGTGTAGCACATAAACACAAAGGGGAAGTTATCAGCAATGGTTTAAATTTGCCCATACAATTTTTTATGACACAGACTTGTAAGGTAATTGTGGTTAATGACCTCTAACGCATGTAATATGCATTATGTATTACACGTCTGCTTGGAACTATACGATTTATGTTTATACGGTACCAGTGCGTTAATGTTTGCAACATTTCAAAAATGTGTGTTATTTAAAGAGAAAGGATTTGCTAGTTTGCTCTAATAGTTGGTTTAACTTGTTATTAATAAACAAGATTATTTAAATTAAGTAGTCACCTTTATTACCGGCTGTTCGCTCAACATGAAGTGTAAATTGAGTATGCAGTGGCCTTTATACACGTAATATTTATAAATACTTTAAATATACAAAATGTTTAACTATATATTTATCTCAGAATCGTAACAGGTACAATATAGAGGTACTGATGTGTAAGATGTAATTTCATAATTGTAGGTAGGTGATTGTATACCACACGACACACACGACGATATAATAATATAAGAAGGCGCAACATAAAAAAATAATTGTTTATCGACTTGTAAATATTTCCGATCAAGATGAGGCCTTGAACAAACTATTTTTAAATTAACATCTCATAAATACACATACATCGTGTGCATAACAATTGTTTCCTGAAATCTGTTGTTAATTTTTATTATTCTTTTAATAACAACATTAAAGATTTTGTTCGTATTTGCTTTGCAAGAAAATTAATTTCTGGCATTATCTTCATGCACCTGCTCCAAGTATTCTAATTCTTAAAGCCTATTTTGTTTTGCAAAGATATAATAACGGCATAAATTTAAACCATCTTGGGATATAGTTGTCCTGCTTTTTTTGTAGAGTGAAAACGTCTTGAAATATAATTATAACACGAAGTAAAAGCATACGCAAAACTCTCTAATACGGGGCATGCGGGCTATCCGGCTTTTCTAAATGCCTCTCGTGTGAATTTAATTAAATTAACCTATACATCATCACGTTTTGGTACAATACTGCTTTAAAGTTTAAATTATAAACTTTTTCAGTATCGTATTATTACGAAATATACTGTGTACCCATTAAATACTTAATGTTTTAAACTTTTGATATCCGTTGTTCACATCCTGTTGTTCTGATAATTTTTAATGAACGCTTCTGAAAAGATGTGTAAGTTATCAACTTTTTACATATAAAGACGCTATTGTGCTCGTTATGTATAGTATTTTTGGTGTGATGAAACCAAAAACACAATAAACTCGTCCACCGTTTAATGATTATTAAGTATTAAACCTGCATAGTTTCTTTTAGGGCAAACTTTAATATTATCTCTGAAAAACCGAGAAACATTATTACTTCTGAATTCACAAAATTATTGTGCTTATGGGCAACAGATCTACGTTACCAATGTTCTCAAGTGCCCAAACCGCCTCCAAAAATCCATACATTGCTCCTCAAAACACATACATTTAATATCCTCCCTTCGTTTTAGAAACAAGAAAGTATATTCATTAGCCAGTATTCAAAGTTTAACCGTCTTTTTTGTTTATATTGTTTTTTCTTATACGACATACGAAAGAGACTTGCTTTAATCTGCTTACCCGCTAAAATATACATTGTTGCCAGATTGAAATATAGGCAAGTAATTGGCAATTTTTCAGTATGAAGTTAATGAATTTACACAAACTGGTTCCCGAAAAAGTGTTAATAGTATGTTAAAGATTTTATAAATTAAAGTAAAGTTTATATACTTTATTATTATAGTTCGGTAAACGCCAAATGCCACACATACATATATTGCTGGTGACACATTTGCGGTTGAAAAAAAAGCTATTTTTAAAAGATCAAACAAATATGCAATTAACAGTATCATTTTTAATGTATCAGTAAAAGCTTACTCTGTTATCGTAACAAATTTTTACACTTTGTTAAATGAGTTCCATTATCTTAAAACATTCCATATTAGTGAACAAGCCCATTTGAAAAAATGTTAAAGAATCATTGTAAAGAGTACTGTTTTGTTTCAGGATGTCAACATTATTGAAATGGGCCCAGAACACTACCCAAGGAAAAACTAACAACAAAAACAACAATAGTACCAATGGAGAACGTAAATGGATACATCCCCCCGAAGCTTTGCAAAAAGGGCACATCGCTTATCTCGTTAAATTTCTTGGAAATACTGTAGTAGATCAACCTAAAGGTAAGCGTAATTACTTTAAAATGGCCCAGGAGTCACACAAGCATTGACTTTCAATAATGTTTTTTTTCCGATGTTTCTTATACAGGGTGACTTTTAAATGGCGGAAAATATTTACATCACGCGATTCTGAGCAAAAAATTCTATAAGCGTTTTTCTCGAAAACATCTAGGTTTTGAAGAATTCCTAATTAAAGTTTTGTAAACTTAGCATCACTGTGTGGTCAGTCATACTGAGCTGTGTGTTAAATCATATGCGATTCACATAGCAACGCACTTGATTTAATATGGAACTTGATTGATTTGATCAAATCAATGTGGAACTTACGGAGATTGTATACAGGCACACTAGACCTCCTTCATGGTAATATTATAATTTTAATGAGGTGCTTGCATTTTTGAATTAACAGTACATAACTAGTAGGGAAATATCGACTACATTTTAAGTTTATTATTTTGTAAAATACAGCAATTGCTCAAAGTGGCTACCCCCAACTTCTATGCATTTCATACACCTACGCATTATGCTCCCTTCTGGATTTTGAAGCATATTGTTTTGTCGAATCATTATAACTGCTTCATTTATTCGTGGCTCTCGAGTACCAATTTCCACTACATACACAAATGCTTTTAATGTTCCCCACAAGAAAAATCTAGACAGCTTAAATCTGGTCTTTTGGGGGCCAAGGTAATGAACTGCCCCGACCAATCCATAGTTCTGGAAATTCATGATTTACCCATTCTCGTGTTTGAATTCCCCAGTGTGCTGGTGCCCCGTCCATTTGAAAAAACATATTTCTTCTTACATGTAATGGTACATCATCCAATATAATAGATCCCTAAAATCTGTGTCTAAGAATTCAACAAAATTGTTCGCGTTTAGGCAATCAGGAAAACTGTGTGATCCTATAAGCCTATTACCAATAATACCCCCCACACATTAACGCTAAACCAAACTTGATGATTTGTTTGGTGCAGTGCGTGGGGGTTTTCATAGGTCCATTGGTACATGTTATGGATATTAAATGTTCCATTTCTCGTGAACGTAGCTTCATCAGACCACAAGATATGTCCAATAAAACCAGGATCCCTTTCTTGCTCACGATGTAACCATCTGCAGAATCTGATTCTTTGCTGATAGTCTTCTGGTAATAATCCCTGTAATCGTTGATAATGATACGGGTGCAAGCTATTTTCCTGCAATAAGCAGTGAACTGTTCTTCGGCTAACATCAAACATTCTGGCAATGGGTCGGGTACTTTGTTCTGGTTAATTTTCGAATACATATATAAGATATTTTCTTCAACCAGTGGTATCAATACTCGGTGAAGACGGCCTCTGTCAGCTATTGGAGTGGGTGCAGTTCTTCCAGTTTCTCGCATTCGTTGATCCAATCGTCGAATAACATTACTATTTGGATGCCTTCTGTTTGGATGTCGTTCGGCATACAAATTAGCAGCAGCATTAAAATTGCTACGACATTCCACAAAAATCAAATACATGTCGGCATACTCCACAGAACTGTACTCCATGACGCTAATTTGGAAAATCAAACGCAAATAAACTAAACTGAAGATAACGCTAAGATAATAAATGCAAAGAGAATTAAACACGGCGATTTGATCAGCAAATTGTCACAGAAATGTCATTAAAAGTCAAATTACTTAAAATAAAAAAACTATGTCAACGCCTACGTTTGTTATAAAATGTGAAATTTGTATTGCACGTTGTTGCAACATTTTTGGAAAACTCAAGCATTGCAGAAGCTTTAAACTTCGGCTGGAAGTTCTGGGTAAACCAGGGGTGTGATGTCTACAATTACAGATTGGTAATTCTTTTTGTTGATTAAACTACAGTTAAAATCATCATTTCATAAAAATATCGCACGATAAGGAACCCGGAATCCAACTTAAGACTGCCAATAACTCTTCATCTATGAGGTTAACAGCAAATTGGTATAAGACTTTATGGCTCCATTTTTGATCCAGAATCAGATGGTATGCCTATTATCCGCTATTTAAGATTCACCCTGTATGGGAAAGCATTGCTGTGAACACATTAGAACACTATTTCATAATCGAAACATAAAAAAATAGTATTCCTTAAAATATGTATTAGTGCATACATACATTTTATCTATTTACATATGTTTAAACGGCGGTGGATGTTGATGAAACTTGAGCTGCCCGTCTACTAGCAAGTAATTTGTGACATTTCTTGCGAGAGTTAATGTCTGAGATCAGTTTCACGTGTGGAGACAGTTTTGAGATTTTAATTGCAACAGCAACTTGCTACAAAGTGCTCTCAGCAAGTGCAAAGTCTGCAATGTACTTTGTTTCTTCTCTCACACAGTTGCTTGCACATTTTCAGATCCGTTCGAAATCGGTGAGAGCACTCGCAGATAGCGCTTGTATTTTTTTTTAATGAAAAACGTGTTTCTTTTTATATAACTACCAAATTATTTAAGGTTAGAAATAGAGCAAGCCCGGGCATGAAACATAAATGTAATATGTATGAATAATTTTTAATCAAGCTCTAGACGTAATGGATATTTAAAAAATTGGCCGAACAGACTGCTGCTAAACTTTGTTAACTACATGTCATAGATTATTTCCGCGTACATAACCCCAAAATTGTAACATGATGTGATATTAATTATAATTATTAAACAGGCCCAAAAGCCTCCAGCTTTTATTCCATTTTTGCATAACTTCATGTCTTTGTGGTTTCTTTGCATTTTGTTAGTTCAAATTTCTGGATATCTTCTTGCACATCGCCCCACCTTGTCTTTTGTTAGTCTTCCTTTTTTATTTTTTCCTTCTGCCAACATACCCAGCATTTTTGTAACCAGTTCATCTATGTTCATTCTTCTTATATGTCGTAATCTTTCACTATGAATAATTTAGGGAAATGGTAAGAAACTAAATAACAATAAGAGCCCTGGCGCAGATAGATAGTCTTTTTAAATTTATTATAGTCATCGTCAACATCTGAAATTTAGATCCGATATTCTTCGAAGTAGTTATATACTCATACATCCAAATCCCATTAATCTTGGTTCTATTACGAAAAAAAAAAAATACGTTCAATCATAAATGCTTCCTGCTTCAACTTGTACGTATACCAGTTTACGTGTTAATTTCAAAAATATTTGTATTTTTGTGTAGTTGCAGAGAAAAAACTATTTGTAATAAAATCACACGAAATAATAATTATGGGCCGCTAAAAACATTCAACTGTCATAACCAGCTGAGCAACAGACAGCCGAAACGCGTTGCATGTGTGTTTTATTCATAAAAATTATTTGAGTCGGTTTTTTGGAACCTTTATTAATTTATTTATAACCTAGATGTGTGCAAAATGCAGAGTTTGTTTTATTTAAAATATTAGTTGATATGTTCATTGCCAGCTTGAATGAAGACTCTTTTTGTTACAAAAACGATAAAAATAGACATACAAAATGGAAAAGGCTATTTTTGTGTGTTTTAAATGCTAGAACTCGTGGCATATTTTAAAAATAGCGACACATTGTTAGTGGTCCAGTTAAATTTCTTACTCTGTATATTATGCGAGTTATTTTACTCTATAAATCAATTTTTGGATTAGTACTAGAAAGTACACAACCTCCTTATGACGTGCATTGAATTTACAGGAGAATTTGCTCATACAGTGGTTTTTTACACTGTATTCGTAATAACTGTAATGTTTATCAAAATATAATATGGTACCTCAGATGAAGTGCTTATATAATTTTTAAAAAGTTGATTTGTTTATCCGTTATCTAAATATGCTTGATCAATAGTGCAAAATGTGAATTATTTTTTCAAAACAAAAATCGCTCATTGGAATGCCGAACGGAAACAGAAAAATAATTATATATGAGCAAAACAGCATTCATTTTTTCCTGGGAATGTTATAATGAACACTGTAATCATTTTTTGTTAGCTCTCTAACTTGTAATATAAACATTGCTTCAGTTTATGTGGCGTAAAGTAGCATGCTTCAATAAAGCAAATCGTTAATTAATTATAATTTAACACGGCATTAATAAGCGTATGGGTTCAAATTACAATACTGGAGAAGTATCTAAAGATATTGAACAAAAGGAATTATTTTAGCCTTGTTATAAGCAGGAAGCAGTTCTACAATCTTTGACAAAAAGCTTACTTGTACCTATGGAAAGTAAATATTATAAGGCGGTTTTATTTAAATATAGTATATTCCAGCCCGAGAAAGAAACCGTGGAGTCCGTTAATATTTGCTCGTTACGTCCATGAAGCATATTATCCGGTAAAATTTAAAATAATATAATTACTAAAACAAAACGTGTGGTGGTTGTTCAGTTGTCAAAGTACGACTTGGGTTCAAATCCCGTGCATTACATCGCAGCGTATATAAATTGTGCTACAACCCACCACACACAATGCTCTCATTGCTGGTTGGCAAACGTGGGATCTTGCCAAAATCTCTGAAATTTCTGTCGTTCGAATTTGATGCTGCACTGGAGGTCCTCCGATGTTCTATCTTAACGCTGAAGAGAAAAACGTGGCAGGGAAGAGGCCGATGCTCAACAGTGGGACGAAAATGATGTGGACAACGGCTACTAAAACAAAATAATTTTTATTACCCGCGATTGCATTTTAAAATTTAAAAAGTGTTAAAAATCGTCAATCGAACAGAGCTATCATAAAAAAGCAAATGCACAGGGTGTCAAATTAAAAATTTACAAGGTGTTATATCTCTAGAAGTAAAAGAAATCCTGAACTTTTCTAGAAAACGTTTCTACAGCATGGAGAGGGAATCATCGTGACTCATAAGGTAACTTTCCCCATTTAAACGCTCAGGCTCCAGGCACTGCAACAAATTTTTTTTTGAGATGGTGGTCCTCGATTTTGTAATACCTCATTGAAACGCTCTCAGCAGATGCTATTCGGTAATACCAACCTTTTTTCTCGTCTCGTTTCAGAAAAAATAAAAAAGACTCTGAAGGTTCTGAAAAATGTTGCTAACACTGAATAACATTTAGCATAACATAAGAGCTTTTCAGTGAAGTATCACAAAGTGGGTGTAACCAGTTGACATTTTTTAGGGTTTCTAGAGCCTTAGATACTGAGTGCGGAAGGTTACCTTGCGAGTCATTATGATTTGCCCTCTGCTGCCAAAATCCTGAGTCCGCCACTGGTACACCTGCAATGCAACTACGCATAAGGTTGTAGCCACAACATAACCCGATGACTTAAACAATTTTTTTGTCATTCAAATATCTCAATATTTTAAATTGAATTTTGCTGCTTTTCTTATTATTTTCGGATTTATGGCTTTTTCGTTTGTGTATTTTTTCATGTGTGTGTGAATATTGCCGGCCTTAAATATTTAGTAAGCCCTAGGTACTTTGTCTAGTCGACCCAGTAAATAAAACAGCTTTAACCGAAGCAAATTAATACATTCGGCTAACGAAAATTTCAAACACACCACTATCTATTTGAATTGTAATCCGAACAGATGTTCTTAGGTAAATTTTGTTTTTGGGTAAATAATTGCTGTGTAACACAAGCTAAAAAAACTAAACATCTTTTACTTTCTGTTCGTTCTGATGAAACGGGCAATCGCAGTTAGCAGGAAATACAATACAGTAAACATGCAAATCCAACCAGTTACTTCATCATCATTGTATCCAAGATAAAGTGAGTTTGACTATACTTTTGAACAAACTTTTCATTTTCATATAAATATTCAAGTTAAAAATTATACTATTAATTGAAATTTGAACCATTTCAAAGCATACAATTATTTATATTGGTTAGTAGATAATTATTTAAACATTGTTTTTTTTTGTAAATACAGTTCTGTATAAAGCTGCAATATTGCGTTCTTTGTTACCGAAGTTAGTCATTGCATAATAAAATAATCGCGATTCACGTTTTATAGTTCTTTTCACTATTAATTAAAAAATAGTGAGAGTTAAAATAATGTATGCAGACTGATTCATAGCGTTATATAGACAAGTTGTTCGAAAGCTAACATTAA
>JABXWE010036950.1:0-15238 GCA_014611495.1 Limonius californicus
GATTTGATTATAATTTTAGCAATTTTCTCCGATATATCACCGAAATAAGGAATTGAAATATATTTACAATTTTCAGAGTGGTCTTTAGAATATATTTTTTGAATTGCTAATTTATAATCTTTCTTTTTGATTAGTGTGTCTATCAGTTTTTTGTGGTACCCATTACTGTGTGCAATTTGTTTAATAATCGAAATTGCCTTTTATTATTATTAATATATTAAGTATGAATTTCAACGAAGTAAGGCAGCAAACAATTAACAAATAATTTCAAGCCTACGTGGCAGTAGAACAGAAGCAACAACAATTTAGGCATATTTGTTAAAAAATAGAGAAAAAAAAACGATTTACTGAGTGATACGAAACTTGAACCAAAACGTGTTATCTTACTTTGCAAAATACTGCTTAAAATACTCATAAGAGGGCTGTTTTATCATAACAATTACAGATAGAACATCTAAATAATCTGTTTTATTATGTTGTTCATGTTTTTCATGTTATTAATACAAAATTTAAAGCAGTCGGCGGTTTTGTATTTAAAAACTAGAAACAATATTTTTATTAATAGTTTCAAACCACTTTATTTATTAATTTCAGCAAAATGAGGTAAAAAACATTAATAATAACTTTCCTTTTCGTCCCTGAAAAAATGCTTTTTCGTATCAAGTTTTCAGCTTCTACAAATATAAATTATGTTTCTGTAAGAAACACTTTATCTATTTAAGTATTAATATACCTTTTCTCTGTCGTTTTAAGCTTTCAGTTACAGAATTTTTTATTGCTGTTGTTTAGTATAGAACTCTAAAAGGCAAGAAATACTGTATTTTATTCTTTCTTTATGTGGAAGTTCGGGTGTTTAAATCCCCGCCTCGATGCTTGACAGGTAACCTACCCAGTCGTTTTAAATAATTATGTTCGAAAGAACAAGGGGGAATAATGCGTTTGACTAATGCGTAATGCTCACCACATCACCATGTGTTGTGAATTTGGAACGCGACAACCGTGTGTGACAGCAAGAATACAAGAAGTCTGATCTTGCAGGCCAAACGCTCCATTATTATTCCTACTAGTTCCGTCCGCTTACTACCTGCAGTGACGTGATTATATGTTAAAAGACAAACTTACATAATTAAACGTCAATATCTGAATGGTTTGGATAAGTTACACAATTTATAACCTTGTACACGATTGATTAATAGCCAAATGTGCTTTTTGATATTTTGTAACATACGGTTTATAAATGTATTTAGTTTATTATTAATTAAAATTAAAAGTGACCGTTTATTACGGTCGTCTGGTTTTACAGTATTGGAATTTGAATTTTAAAATGTTTGAAACTCATTAGATATCATACATTTTGCATAATAAAATTTTCAAGAACAATCACGATAAGCATTTATTTTTGTCATTGGCAACATTTTTCATCAGGTACACTTATTGTAAGATAAACAAAAGACAATAGTAGACAATTGTTGGAAAAATGTTTAAAGTTGAACAAATGCAAATCTGTAATGTCAATTTGGTGACAGTTAGCATTAATAAGTGATTAAAATTTAGTCTGTGTCCTGTGTTAAATACGAATTTCTAATCATGGTACGTTTAACAGACACTGAACGTATCGAAATTTTGATGATGATCGGGTACGGTGATAAGAAGAGAACCACGACGATGTGTGCGCTTTATTTAATACTGTACATCCAAATCGTAATCCTGATAAGCGGTCCACTGTAACAAAAATTAATAGAAAATTTAGAGAAACGGGCCACGTCAAAGATTTGGATAAAATTGGCCGTCCAAAAATAGCAACAGACGATAAAATGTTGGACATTGTGCTTACAGTTTCCGAAAATCCTGATACTTCAACTCGACAATTAGCCATCGATAATAGTGTTAGTCAAGGAACTGTACTGAATATTTTACATACAGAAAAATTTCATCCTTATAAGGTTAAACTTGTTCAAGAATTATCAGAAGATGATTTTGGTAGGAGAATTTAGTTTTGTGAAGAAATGATGGATAGGTGCCATAACGACCCACAGTTAGTTAGTTCTATTATCTTCTCCGACGAAGCCACATTTTCTTTAAACGGTGTTGTAAATCGGCACAATTCCCGTTACTGGTTGCGACAAAAAGTAAACGTGTGGGCGGGAATTATAGGACAAAGAATTCTTGGTCCTTTTTTCTTTGATGGCACATTAAATGCTGATCGGTATTTGGACTGTTAAAAAATAGAAAAAAAAAACGATTTACTGAGTGAAACGAAACTTGAAGCAAAACGTGTTATCTCAGAACTTGTTTGGACAGTGACGCCGATGAATTATGAACATTTTTATATTTATTATTTATCTGTCAAAATATGAATTTCAATTTTGTAATTTGATCCAAGTATCCTTTGGTTATATTTGTGTAATTATGGCATCGTTGTTACGGAGATTTTGTTCGTTAAGAAGTTTGTTGATAAAACAATGAAGTAGAGATCAATTTTGTAATTACGTGTGAGTGTACGCATTTTTTTTGCTCCTGAAATTTAAAATCAATTAACTTTATTTATTATAATAAAAATACGTTTGTTCAAGTTATAAAACGATTTTCATTAAAAAAATAAGTGAGCTAGTTTAACTTACAAGTTAAGTTTTGAGAAAGTGAATCCTGTTCGAAGTTTGAAGAATTAATAGCTGCACACCGGAGCTTGGGACGCTGCTTGAAAGTCATCGACGATCCTTAGAAAATATTCACATTTAGATGAAGAGATTGCTCAATAAAGTAAATCAAATATTACGTACCTATGCAGGAAGCACGAAAGTACCAGATAACAGAGGAAACACCAGAGAATAATAAATAAAACTATCCGAGTTTTATTTAGAGTTGTTTTAACAGGCATTTATAGGTTATCGTACGCAGACCGCCCGACGTGTTGAACCAACTCGAGTTAGCTGCGTATTTGGTAGTTCATTTAAATGTCCATTTTATCTTAGAAATCCAAAACGTTGTATAGAACCGACTTCTAGGAATTGAGTAATCATGCTCGAGAGCTATACCGTGGTATATTTTGTTTAATATTTGGCGACAATTTTTAAATTGGTCACCTGGCGCCCAATTATTCTTAATTTATAAAAGTTATCATTCTATTTAAAAATATCGTACCACAGGTTACTGCCACAGAATAAACACTCTGTAGGTGTTTGAATTCAAATTTTACCAATTAATTCAAACAGAATTCCTTTGCATTCTAGGAATTTCCGAAATTTTTACCCCAAACAAAATACACGATCTTTAAAGTTGTGCTGGTAAATACAGTACGTAATCTGTCTTTGCTGAGCAAAAATTTGTACAGGTCAGGACTCTGAATTGAAATTGACTTGTACGAGAGTATAAACACGTGAGAATCAATTTCACCGTGAATATACCGGGTGTACGGAGATTGCAACCTTAACCGATCTTCTGAAATTGCTCCAGAGTAATTCAGAAAGATTGTGGAAATACCAACAATACAGATTCGCACGAAAATTACTCCGCGACAGATTCTGCAGGGTGTGGGTACCTACAACCCTCGAACTGCTTTGAAATTCCTTCAAAACCAATTCAAGTTCGTAAGCGGGATCTACAACAATTCTCCGTAGCATGAAATTTCTCCACGTCTTACGGCAAATCTTGTACAGGGTGTTCAACTACAGAAAACAACAGGAATTACTAATCTTTGGTTACTTCGTTCATTCGAACACGAACTCGCCAAGTATTACTATTTCCAGGCAGAAATTTATATCGCTGGTAGTCGATTCAAACACCGACACACCGAACGGTAATAATATCTAGGACAGGGAAAACGGACCACGGAGGGCACTCAAGTGAATGAGCAAAGCAGGTTAAATCCCTATATTTAGCAACTTCACTCTCAATATCGTACTTGAAACCCCACGGCTTCTAAACTGCGGTACGAACTGACAAATTACATCAACGGCAGTCAACTGATGGAACCCACTGGATACCTCAGCTATGGGATCTGTAAGTTAAAAGTCAAAACTATTAAATTAGCTAAAACACTGGAAAATACCAAGTAAATTTCCAGGTACGTAAACGGAATTAATTTATTAAACGGTTATTTCAGGAATAATATTCAGGAAGGTCTCAGGAATGAGACTTCAGGAATAAGTCAAACTGGCCGGGTCCTGGGTTTAATACCGACCATTTTACGCCCACTCATGCTCGCCACCCCACTCTTGTTTGGAGGGGCCGAATGTTCTAGAAGGTTCTAAAACTTTCCTTGTCAAGGCTGCTGTCCACATGTTAGTGACGCCATGATTCTTGAAAAATACTGAGCCCACGTAGCTTTGGTAATTAACACCAATTAACCACTGCTCAACATTTTTGACTCGTTACAAGATTTAAAACAACTAGATGCAATCGCTTGCAATCTAGTTCATTGCCCTTTGTTGTAGTTGCCAGTGACGCCATCCTTGCTGCCGTTTCTTCCTTTCTTACCTCCATCTAGTGGAATCAATGAAGTGAGAATCAACCTTCTTGGGGCTTTTTCAAATCTATCGCCAACTAAAAGTAAAAATTGTTTATTATACAGCTGTTAGTACGGATTGTCAGTATTGATTATTTATTTATAAAGTGCTTTAATTTTTGGAAAATAGAAATAGCCGTATTTTCACGAAATAAAGCAACCTTCTGTTACTAGTTGTTTAGTAATTTGATAACTAACTGTACTTGTGTTGTAAACTCAGCTGATATTAACTACGCAGTACTTTTTTCTGATCTTACAGTAAATGTCGTAGTCAGTGGCGGATCGGCCAACAAATTCGGACGTCTCGAAGCCCTTTCTTTGTCCATAACGTATAGCTAGACGAGCTCTGGTTCTCCTTTGATAATTTTGGCGTGTAATTTAATATATTATACACCCGTTGTTTATTAACTTATTACCTGATATTTTTGTGTATTTCTACTTGTGTTTATGTGTACTATGTATTTTCTGAAAAATATTCTGGTAAAGAAGCACAATAAGATAGGTTCGGTTCCTGGTAAGCTATTAGTCCAGGGATCTTTTATGTAGATATTCGTTTACCGTCATGTGGGAGCAGTTAATGTCACAATAAAATGGAGACATATTTTTCTACCTTAAATCTACGATAGTCTGTTAGCTACGCTATACGCTGTTTGCTTTGTTTAGCAACTTAATTTACAAAATATTAGTATAATTAACAATATATTAGTACATGTCGAATTACAAAGTGCACATAATTCTAAATTACAATAAAACCAAATCAAACTATAAATTATTGGCCTACAATTTCAATCCTAAATTAAGACTAACATTAAAATAAGCTATTGCCTTGTAACAAAAACAGATACAATTTGTTTTGGAACTCGGTAATAGAGCATGCATAATTAGTTATGAAACTGAAATTATAATAAAACAAATGACAAATTATTAAACAATTACGACAGAATTAATAAAAATGTGTACCCTTGTAACATTAACAACAAGTGCTTTCAAAACAATGATACTTATGAATGGTAAGTAAAGAAACTGAAATGACAAGCGAACAAAATAAATAAACAAAATTGTTATATAAAATTAGTATGATTTAGTCTACATCCCCCACAACAAAGTAGCACACCCCACGTAACTCAATGTATTCAATTTTAAATGCACTCAACAACAACGAACACGCTATCGGTTCTGGTAAATTATTCTACTCGAAAAACTCTATTATAAATAAAATGCAGGCTATAAGAAATTCTCAGTCGGTCTTTCTAAATCTTGTAGCTAGTAGAAGATAATTCAACCATAGAATTCGGGGAAGAAAAACGATTGCTACTGAATAAATATTGTTAAAATAAATCTCTAAATATGTTGTCAAATATTTCCAAGAAGAAGGGTAATTGCTTTAGTTTAACTAGTTTTCAGTATTGTATTCGTTTATCTATGCTGTTTGTTATAATTCGTTCAATGCCTTCAAGATATTAAAAGAGTATTCAATTTACATAGACTAATGGTCAACATTTTTGGTTGTTAAATAGCATAACAATGGGATCATTATTATATTAAACTCATCTGCGTACAGCTCATTACAATGTAATTGGAAATCTGAATCTATAACTGAAATCTCTATAATTATTTCATTAACCATAATGATTTTAATAACAAATAATTTATTGTGTCGAGATGTAAGTTATATGTACTGTAAATAAGTACCCCACATAGCAGGCTTAGCTGGTAACTCTGCCGTACAATCGTAGTTCTTCGAAGGTACCCAGCCATTTTCAAGAATATATTTCTTTTTATCAACTGGCATAGTGGTCGCCAGACCGACGATATTTCCAATATCATCTTCATGAAAACCGTCGTCTTCAGTTTCCACTGTCTGGCACCGTGGTTTGAGCCATAGAAGAAGGCCTCGCAGTCGCATGTCTAAAGCAGAGGGTGGTTGTACTTCCTGGCCCTCATCGCTGCTGCTGCTGCTGGTACTTTTTCGTTTCAAATTCACTGCAAAAAATAAAATATAACTTTTACTAAACGTTGGTGTGGACGCGGCACAACACATGCAAACGTAGATACCTAAATAAACGTCAATACTTACCATTCTTACCACAAAACTTTCTAATATCCATTTTTGTAATAAAGTCGATGGCACGCAACAACAAACTGTACTGTCGTAAAAATTGCACATACTTGTGACTCTTGTGTGAATGTAACTTAACTGCACTGACTCTAACCGAAATGCGCGCGCTTTCATATATGTACGAAGTAAATAGCATCTGGAATATTCTCGTTGTTGATGCGTCGTGAAATGAGACGAGATTATTCTAGGAAGATCCTTGTAGCCACGAGCTAACTATGCATCCATCTGTGAGAACTAATAAGAATTGCAACCTGTAAGTGTATAATATACGTATAAGTTGTAGTTTGTAATAGTCCGGACCTGGTGCCGGGTACACTCAGAGCCAGGGCTCACTAGGAATAATTATATTATCGGATGAATAGTTTTATTCCTATTTATTTACAATTCTACCTTAAATTAAAATACTGGATGTAAATATATATATATACATATATATATACAATAATAAAACTAAAATACTGGATTCTGCACAAATTACAACAATAATTAAATCAACACGGTGTTCTACAATCAACATTAAAGCTGCCTTAGTTCGGCCCTAGAATGCAGCCAATCTGGATACGTTCCGCGCGGGTCAAGCGGATGACGACGCGCTGCCGTAGACGGTTACTGGCAGATGAGTAGCACGTTCGCTCCACTGAAGGCCACAGCTGCTAACAACTAATAAATTTTTATTATTACAATGGAAGAAACGGCGTCACTCGCAGCAACTGGATTGTAGCAGGTCCCTGGACTCGTGTTCTCTGTTACCTAGCAATAAAGGAAATTCGTTCAGGTTACCTGTAACTGGATAAAATAAGTGATGCGAATTCCATCGGCGTTGCAGTGGTGTTCGCCGGTCCATCGCGGCGTGTTGTTGAAATGTTCGGGCTTTCGCAGGAATCATGGATTATTAAAGCGAGCACTAAACGAAAGCGCGGGTCGCCCCAGGCTAACGAAATAGTACTGCGATATTCGTAGTAAATTCTTTGTCTACTTTCAATTCGGTGTTTTCCAGGTCAGGAGGAAATACGTAAATACGTTTTAAATGTTCGGGATAACTAAAGGCAGGATTACACTGTCGAAGCGCGGGTTACCCCAGGCTAAATCAGTGTGGAACGGAAACCATTTACAGGATTATCCTGTCAAAGCGCGGGTTGTCCCAGGCTAAATCAGGGTTGAACGGAAAGCAATTACTGGATTACACTGTTAAAACGTGGGTCGCCCCAGGCTAAATCAGTGTTGACTGGATTTCTAGGATTGTCAGGTATGCGGTGAACTGGGTTTAGTTAAAGGATTCGGTTAATAAATTCAGGTTACTGGACTGGATTTGGAGCTGGACTTGCTCTCCGGACTTCGACTTAGAAGATCTGGTTTCTGGGCTGGACTTCCTTCTACAGGTTTCGGCTCGGAAGTTTCGGGTTCTGGATTGGTTCTGGACTGGTTTCTAGACTGGACTTCCTTCTCCGATCTCGATCTTCGGCTCCGAAGATGCTGATTTTTCCCCGGTAATTGCTTTTGTTTGGCTGGTCCGGCTGTTCTCGCTTGTTTTGGCGTCGTGCCGGGTCGGTAGGGAGTGGGATGGCTCATCGGTTTGCGACTACCAGCTCCATCAGCGCCTTGTCGGTGAAAATATAACGCGGAAAGTTTCTAAATAAATTTAAAAACGCGTTCTGACCGGGAACTTCGTTACAAGTTCTTATTACTTTCAACAGTTGGCGCGAGGGTTTCTATTTCGTATTAATCAATTTTTTAGAGTTTGTTGTTTATATTTTTCTGTTTTATTTTAAATTTTTTCTATCTGGGAAGGGGGGCCGCCTTATGGATACGCCATTGTGGCTCGCTATTCTGCAGTTGCCGCGAATTGCGTTTAAATAACTACTTATTGATTACGGATTTAGTATACAGGAAATTGTATTATTCCCTAGATAAAATCAGTTTCGGAGAAGATCGTATTGGAACATGTAACGGCAGTATGATTTTCACCGTGCAGAAATTTAATTGTCCTATTTTCTTCTTCTTTCCTGTTTCTGATATTATAAAGCTGTAACTGAGTTTTGTGTGAAACATGAGCATGCTGACGCACCTGACTGTAGCGAAAGGCACGCAAGAAAAATCATGTATAAGTGATTCCCGTTAAAGGTAAGGTTCATTCTTTTGCCTTCCTGGTTTTCCCTTGCGAGTTTCTTATTTTACGCTTTCTTAATTGAGGGGAAATTTTCAAAACAAAAATAACCTGGCCCCCAAGGGTTTCGTAAATATTGATACAAAATGTTAGCTATACTCGGAGGCGCATTTCAAGTTCTCTGTCTAAATAAAACTACACTTAAATGAGGATGAACAAGGTGGTGGTTGGATAAACTTGCCAACTCGAAGTGGTTGGAAAGTAAGCAAAGAAAATTGCTAATCATTCCGGCTGACTAAAGTAAAGAATTCCTTCATTTCCTCTGCTGCTCTTTATCACTCGTAGGTTACATTATCTACCGAGAAATAAATTTCCTATTTTATTTATGATCAAAGCGGTTGCAAATTGGAAGGGATACAATTTGCTTTCATTTACGCCTCCGTAAGTCCTCAAATCCATGTTCGTTTTCTGTTAAATCCCATGCTTTTACAAAATTCAAATAAAAAGTTTCATATAATCTAAATTTAAGACTACCAATTTTGTTAATTTCCAGCGATCGTTTTGTTATCGCTGCCCCGAAAGCTTAAATTTAAGCTCGGTTTTTATTAAACAAAATTAAAAAAGCCCTTCGGAAGTCCGAGCTCGCCGCAGTTATAATTAATATCAATTAATTATTTCGTTCGTGATAAGCATTTATCAAGCTCAAAATAACTCTGATTTCATATTAATTAAACTCGTGCCCGCTTACATTTTCCAAACACACAAATGAAACAAAAACACATTAAGTTTTTATGCTTCCATGCCTTTGTTGTCCGACATAATCAAGCGCATAAACACCACACTTTCAATTGTATTTAATCGGCATTCTTTGTAAAACGCAAAAATAAAGCGCGAAATTACAATTCGCGAATCAGGATAAGGACGCGCGGGAAGGAGCTAAATTTTAATTAAACATAAATGTCATTCACGTGGAGAGCGTTTTAAATTTCTCCCCCCACCGAATTTAATTTTGTCTAAAGGCAAATTAGTAAACCTAGAGGTTTTGTTTCATTTAAACAATAGGTTATTGATTAAGTAGAATACTAATAATACCTGGAAATATATTTGGTTTCGCATTGCAAGAATACCACTGAAAATCTGATATGATTCCAAGCTAGAGTGGGTCAACTAAGTTGGCCACTTTAAAAATAGTTGTAGCAACCCACCATCTATGTAGCACGGCAACTTTTTCTCTAATTTATTTAAATTAATCAATGTTGCCTATTTATGACAATACTGAGTGGAGTTGTCAGCCTGTCAGTTTGAAGATATCTCTTGGAGCTTAGGCCGCGTCGTTGTGGAATTGAATGATACTGACGTTTCACTAACCGTTGCAGGTAGCATTATAGAAATATAATGGGGACTAGACTGTCGGATCAGGTATTTATAAGATTTCTCTTAGCCATGGTTGACTGATAGAGGAGCCGTGGTTCCTTTGCTAGGTTTCTATTGCTTGGTGATTGTTAGCTGGTGATGCCCATGCTTGTTATCTGTGGCGGTGCAAATTCCTCGGCGGTAATTTTGTGTTGTTTTAATTCTCTTTTCCAAGGGTTACTTATAATAGCAAGGTCCTCTTCTCAATTAAAATTCTGTTGGTGTTTTTCTATTTCTGTAGCTTCCCTTACAAGGCGTTGGCTCCAGTGTTATAGCCGTGTGATCTAGTTTCTTCAAAGTTTATTTTGTGTCCTGTGGTTGTAACTTGTTCAACCAGAGCTGATTGTGAAGTTCTACTGTGCGGCCGGTTTGTCCAGTGTAGCATTTTCCACACGAACAAGGAATTCTGTATACTCCTTGGCACTGCAGCTGAGGTGTTGTGTCCTTGGGGGATCTATATTGTTGACGCATGGTGGAGTATGGTTTGAACACTGTGTTTATTTTTTTCCTTTTTAATAACCGCGCTATTTTGTATGTAACTCCTTGAATATAAGGAACAAATACTTCAAATATAGGAGTATAATCTTTCGTTTCCTTGGTTCTTTTGCTTTGCCTATTGCTCTTTGAATTTCCTTGGATTTGTAACAATTTCTTGAGAGGGACGACATCAGGTAGATGTTGTCTCTCGGTAGACTCTCGTTGTCGGATATGCGGATAGCGCGTTTGGCCAGGGTGTTTAACATTGCAACCTTTTATAGAGGGTCATGATGCGAGCTGGCATTAAGGTATCGATTCGCGTATGTGGATTTCCTGTACACACAGTGTCCCATAGTGTAATCGGATTTTCGTTTTATCAAGACATCCAAGAAGGAAAGGTTCCCGTTTTCTTGTACTTCCATAGTAAATTGAATGTTTAGGGTGGATCTGGGTTAAGTGGACTAGGAAGTTGCTCAGGGATGGACGTCGATGAGTCCATATAACAAAAATGTCGTCCACATAACGCAGCCACAAACTAGGTTTCAGAATGGTGACGATCATATGGCTGTTCCTTCGGTTTGCTTATATACCTTTCCTTGCAGATTGAAGGTTGTGGATTGTAAACGCAGTTGAACGAGCTTGGTATTTTTATCTGGGAGGACCTTCTCTGCTAACTCTACTACTTTATCGGTAAGAACTTTAATGAACAACGAGACTACGTTGAAGTTCACTAGTAAGGCGTTTTCTGTGAGTTTTATGTCCTTTATTTTATCCAAAAGATCTTTTGAGTGTCGCATGTGGGATGATCTTTTCTTGTTTAGTTGTTCCAACACTTGATCCAAATATCGTGCTAGTTTCTGAGTGGGGGAGTTGACGGCACTTACTATAGGTCTTAAGGATACACCTTTCATGTGCATCTTTGGAAGTCCATAAATCTTAGGCAACGCTGGAGGCGGCGTGATCAGATGTATCATAAGACGAACATCTATTGTTACGTTTTTGACGGCCCATTTTACTTCCTTCGCAATGTCGTTGATGGCATTGCGTTTGGGTCCAGTGTTGCTTCTGTTAGGTTTATTACAACCTTTTTATTGACCACATTTGATGAAGTTGACTTCTTTTCGTGCTCGTTCAGCTTGAGGAGAAGTTATGACTTCTATTTTATGCCAGTCTGAATGTGCCAGGGTTCTATATGGCTCTGTACTGGCTCTTTTGAAATTCCCATCGTTCCTTGGTTGATCTAGTAGGTGCTTTATGCTCACACATACAGGTATGGCACCTTGATCTCTGCGTCGTTTGAGGAAGACGAGATCGGACAGTAGTTTCTCCCTCTTTTGTCGAAGTTGTTCCAGTTTACGCGTTAGTATATCAAATTACTATTATCAAAGCGTAATGGGTGATTTTAAGTAAAATCTTTTCAGATAAGAAGATAATGGATTTGTTGGTTATTTTTGGAGAATGCCACGGAAATGCGGTGCAGCCCATAATTTATAAGTATGTATATCGGGCGCTTGCCAACTAGAAGACCACTGTCTGAGAAATATTTAGACCCCTTTAAACTTCTTTAAGAAACGAAGGCAAATTTGTTAATTCCAGCGTAAATGGAAAAGTGAATGAAAATTCCTATGTCGATCAAAAAACACTAGAGTTTAAGATTATAAGAAGGTACTTCAACAATCAAAAAACTAATAGTTTAAAATCGGAGCCGCAATTTCAACTATTAATATTAATTACAACGAAGCAAGGCACGAAAGAAAGTCCAACATTGCTGGGACTTGGTGCACGCACGAAATTCACGAAATTGCCATCAACATGATGAAAAACTGTAATTATCCTATATTTTGTTGTTAGTTATGACACATTTTGTATAAAATCAGTATTTTACAATTTCAATAACTATATCCAAATTACCTCTCCTGCAAAAAATAATATGAAATAAAAAAATTAAAGAAACTGAAATTATTTTTATTTCAAGAAAAAAACTTATTAATACACGATTTTGCGGAATCAAATATAACTATAAGCTATTACAAAATTAAAAATTAAATTTCTGTAAACTGCTTTCTAAAGTTTAAGAAGTTGGAATCCCTAGCCATCGTCTTCATCCGCCTTTTCTGAACCACCTTTTTCTAGCTGATCATCCTGCGCTATTTTTTAATGGTTGGAACTAATCCTTAAAATTTAGCAGCATATCATACGAAGTCAAATTTATTGCAACTGTCCACTAAATAGTACTATTCCTCCGGTAATAAAGTGCCTCCTTCCGTTTTCTTTTTTTTCAGTTGTTGCAAAATCTCGATCACAGAGGAGATAGCTGTGTCCCCTCTGGTAAATAGTGTATATTTTTTTTAACAATACCGTTTTTAATCATAGTAAAAAAAAGCTGCACAATAATTATCCAACATAACAAATTTAACCAAAAGATAACTAAATTTAACCTCTCAAAAATACAAGCTCACCACTAGTCAACCAAAAGTTAACCTGTAGGTTAACTGTGTCACAAATTCGTTAACCATAGAGCAACCTTAAGTCATCCTCACAATCGTTAAAAAGATGTCCAAAAACTAACCTTGAAAATCATATCTTGGGCACCTTATCGACATAGCCAAAAATTAACTTTGAAAGTCGTCTTCTAGGCATCTCTCCAACATACTTTGAAGATATGCTCTGTGGTTACCATACCAAAAAGGTTATCTTTGAAGGATAACAATATTCATGATAAATAGGTGAACTAAGAAACATAACTAAAAGTTAACAGTTCCTTCTGTCAAAAAAACACCCTGTAAGTGTATCTGTAAGGCAAGCCTAGCTTCTATCCAAAGAATGTTATTGTGTTTTAAATTAAGATGAGTTTATTTCGTATAGAATGAGTAAATAAAAAATGCATTACAAACAATTGCTGTTTATTATTAGACAAATATTTTAAATACAACAAATTATGTCCTCACAAAAAGTATCAATTTTAACTTTAATATCCAAGACAATGTTTTTTCCAGCGACTTCTTAAGTCTTTCTGCGGACTTCCGGACCCATACTTTCGTACCGAATAAAATGTCCAGTTCCAGATCCAGCCTAAACCAATAATGATGGCGTGTCTCCAGCATAGAACAGATCCTTCTAGTTGCATTTCCAACGTTGTTACCACCGATCAACAAGAGCTTAACCTAAAAATTACAACTGGCCGTTCTTGTCACCTTAAAATATTCAATTTAATTTAACGGTGTGGAAGAAACATTTACCCTAATAATTACTGGACAGGATGCACACACTAAACTTGGAACTGTAACCGAAAATGGATGCTACGTTTTTAAGAGTATGACCAGTGCCCATGCTTTGCAAATGCTAATGGCTTAAGAAAGAGAACCCCCGGAAGATACAACACGGCATGCCTTCCACCCCTTGATAGTTTACGTTGTGGACCGTTTCATATTCATGCTGTAAAATTTATTATAATTTTCTTTATAAATGAGCAAAATTATCAGTTACTGGGATGTTAAATTTTGTTGTTAAACCCACGATATTAAATAGCTGGAATGGAATTGCTAATCCCTTATTTTACTTATTCTTTTTATAATACTTAAAGTAAATTCGATTCTATTCCAGGTTAATAAATGCTCACGTTGTGGACAGTCAAGGTTAACTTTAATTATTTGGCATATTTTTATTCTGACCGGCGCAGTTGTCAGAAAATATATACAAAGCTCTTAGCTCAGAAGACAAGTATCTTTTTTCAGTGTCTTTTCTAGTATAATGTGATGTAACACAAGGAAAAAAACTTAGGATATGGTCATTTACTACAGTTCTAAATATATCAGAACTTATTTGGTTGGATTTGTTAGAGTATTTTCCTCTCGAATTTAAAAGAATTTAAAGGAGTAACAGTAGACGCGTATTCTACAATGTATTCTGTTAATATCTGTACTCGACTGTTTGATATTGAATGTATATTGCAAAATGCTGGTCTACAAACTTCTATATTTTTTGTTCCAACTTTAAGGGTGTATGTTGGTTAGGCTGCGTGTTAAGTTAATATATCTAACATTCTATTTGAATTTGATTTGATTAGTTGTCAGACTGTTAGGACCTCGCAGGGCCCACAACGGCGTCGTAAAAGTTTAAATTGAAACAGAGCGTGGATTTATGCAGAGCGGTAAAAATTACTATTCAGTGATGAAAATTCATTTCTTAGTTTTAATGGTGGGAAATTCTTGCCGCACTCCAGAAAATGTTTGCTTCAATAACTAAATGGACTACAAAAACACAATAAAAGAATCGATTAAAATGCCATTGGTTATCGGAACAGTTGCAAATGAACTGAGTTCCATTTGCAGAGGATTGAAACCACGTTTAATTAAAATTGAGAAATAATAATATAAAATGCGCAGAAATGCAAGATGTTGTTTGTTGATGAAGTTTGTGTTATACTTTTATTTTATTTATTAATAGCAGTAATAAAAAGGAGTAGTAACGTTTCCATGCTTTTGATACCAAATACTTTAAAATTCAAGACAAAAAATTTACATGTGGATAAATATCCAAATTTATCCAAAATACATCAGATGAGCTATTAAATTATTAAAAACAGTTACAAAACCCTTCAATACAATTAAATACACACAAA
>JABXWE010036953.1:0-12774 GCA_014611495.1 Limonius californicus
GAACACCATTGTCTAGACAAATATATATGACGGAACTTCATGAAGGCTTATGTAAACCACAACAAATGTTTCGTCTGGAAAACACAACCAACATCAGTCGAAGTTTAAAAAGAACTATTGCAAATGTAGCAGAACATGAAGAACCTGCAGAAAATTATACTGAAGAAAATCAGAAAGGTAAACGAAGATATTGCTCAAGTTGTCCGTCAGCCAAGAAACGAATGACAGTTACCTACTGTCCCAAATGCAAGAAACCAATTTGTGGAGAGCATCAGGTGAAAATATGCCAAAAATGTTGGTAGCTATGTTTTACATTTTTTATCTTTTTTCGAAAAACATCTTATATATGTTTAATGCTTGAATAAACGGTTTGTTCTTATAACATTTAATTTTTTTTAACTTGTATTTTTTTACACGTAAGATTTACGTGTCAATAGTATTAAGCGCTCATTAATTAGCAATAGTATTCCAGGGTTAATAGATCAGCAACAGCCATCGATGTTCTCTATTTACATTTGTTTACATCATGGATGGTGGAATTTATGTGGAATATTTAACCTTTTAATCTAATACAGATATACAATGAAGCGTCCTCTAACAAACTCAACAAAAAGAAAGTTTTAACTATGACATTAACCCTCCCACTCTTTTCACCAAGGCGTTAGCATGTGAATAATTGTTCAGCAAGATGGTGCTCCACCTCATGAATTAAGTTGGATTACATAAATTTATGTTTGAAAATCATATTCCTTGGTAAGCGAAGTCCCTAGATTTTATTTTATTGAACGATTTTCCCTTACAATGTGCGTTAAGGTTTAAAAAAGATTTCAGACAGTTAGAAAATGTTTGATTCAAACAACAGTGATGCATAGGATTATTTAAAAACTAGTCAGCATTTTGGATAGTTTTTGTAGTTTCCCCAGATTTTTATTGCATTGGTATAATTTTGTTGTTAAAGTTCGCACGAATGAATGGTTTTTGCTATAATACGATTTTCATGCAAGTACTAGACTGAAATTTAATGTAATTGTCCCAAACCATATGCTATATTCAGATATTGAATATAATAAAATGTACAGGTCGTAAAATTATGGAAAATGTAATAAGGCTGTTAATATGGGTAGATGCTTCAATTTTCGATTTATGCCAGCGGTTCTCAAACTTCGTATTTCGCACCCCCCTTTTTTACCTTGAATAATTCTGCGCCTCCTACATAATATAAGATAGATGAGAATAACCCAATACGCAGGAACTTATTTAACTCGACTTGGCAATATTGGCTATGCTGTGTATTTTAAAGCAGGCACATATTAGTCATTAGATCTATACCTTAGAAATGTTTTATTTTAAATTTAGGTACAATGCTTTCGTTGTGAGAAAAATGTAAAAAATTAATTCTAATGTCTTGTCCATTTATACGACTCCCCGCCCCCGTACAGCTTCAGCGCGCCCCACAGTTTAAGAACCGCTGGTTTATGTTAAGATGCCTTTTTCAATGATATTTAAAAATATGTATGGTTTATACCTTAACGTGGATATTCAAAGAGACCTCAACATAAGCTCAGTGAAAGAAGTAATAGTGAAAACTAATGAAAAGTATATCGACAAATTGCAATACCATCCAAACGTGCTAGCGCTGAACCTATTGGACAATAGTAACCAGAACCGTAGACTTAAAAGACAATACACATTAAACCTACCCTTTAGATTTACCGAGTGATTAATTAATAAAACTCAATTCAAATCATGCGGTATGTGTCTGCACCTGTATGTAGATACATGGGTGTGTAAGTACGTGTGTGTGAACATATAACATAAGTAGTATAGTAGTAAAATAAGGTATAACACTGTAATATCTACTGCTACAATTCCTAAGATGTAACTGTAACACAATTGCAACTAGTTAAAGCTGAAGAGACGTCAATGGACGGCTACTTCCCCTTGTCAATAACCTTACTGATTTACTGATTGCTGACTGCAAAGCAGATTGTAAATAGAAATACGACGACAAATAAAAAAGAAATACCTTAACGCTGAGGAGAAACACGTGGCAGAGAAGAGGCCGATGCCTACAGTGTGACTGAAAGGCTGTCAATGATGATGATGGTTTAAATAAACTAAAATTTATAATATTTACGATATTTGACGGAGCATTTTAAGTCAGACAATTTATATAAACACTCAGCTTTAAATGTGTCCTAAAATATGAAAAATTTCATTAAAATCAAAATTATATATACAGGGTTTCCTAGCGAACTGGGCTATGGTCACAATTACTGGGAAAGTCTATGTTTTCCAATTGCATGTCTTCAGAATACTTTCGGAGGCAATGAAAACTGCATTAATGCTATTATTAGACATATTTATTAAAAACAATTACCTGCAGAATTAAGCAGAAATCTGAAGCAATATTTATACATTTTAATAACATAATAAAATAAGTTTTTTCAATGGAGTAATTGACAAGGAAATTATCTAGTAGGACATTTTATTAAATATTTTTTAGTACTAGAAACACAATTTGTGCAAATTTAATAATTCAGGTAATGAAATAATAATTAAATGATACATATTTCATTACTTTGTTAAATGAACATTACAGCTTCTATTATAATAAAACAATACCCGTTCCAGAAGAATAATAAAATGTTGTTAAAGTAACAGAAAATTATAATAAAGAGTGAGTAAAACTAATACAAAGTTTTATACTAATAGTTCGAATAATTTTTCGTTTTGTCTCTCTCCAAACAATGATGAGGTTTTCAAAAACCTACTTTTTTGGCATTCTCCTGTTGCTGCGTTCTTTAAATCCTTAAGCCTTTTTACATCGACATACCATTATATTCCTTTCCTTGTACTTTCTGGGACTTAGGGCTGTCCCAGAAAGCTGAAAGGCGAATTGCAGCCAATGTAAAAAACAATGCTTATAGTATAGGACAAAATATATTGGTAAGACAGCCTTATCGTTGTCCTAATTGTAAGAAATCAGATAAATTTTGACATTGGGTTTGTGTGCATTATGTTCTTAAAGGATCGTAGATTGTAACAGGTTGAATACATTTTCCAAAATTATGTACACATGTATCATATACACCTTGGCTAATTTATAATATTTTTTAACTTTAGTATTCTGTAAGAATTTAAAAAATCATTCATGAAGGTTAGACCTGCCATTTTGAAGTTGTACATCTATTTCAATAGTTTTATCATCAAATAATAATCAGATTAAGGGGCAACTAAATTGTTCCAAAATGGCGTTTTCTATCGCCACCGTAGCTACCTACCTACCAACCTATTCACTTGTGGTTTTATAAACTAGTAAACAATCTACCTAGGTTTGAAATAGGGTGAAAAAATTGTGGAAATAATCATATTAACTGAATTGTCAAATTTACTAACAATAATTAATAATGATAATACAGGTTAGATTGCTACCCAAAGTAGCCTGGCTTACATATAACCCCAAAAAATCCCATTTCTCACGCGTTTTGCCTATGGCTCAATTCACTGGGAAACCCTGTATACATATTTCTAAAGTCACAATATCTGAAATAAATGTGGATTTTTGCTTGTTAAAAGTACATCCACGTAAGACACCATCCAATTTCGTCTGAACTGCGGTAGTACGAATACGGAAGTCATATGTCGCCAATCTAAAAGGTTTCGGTATTGCGAGCCCAGAATAACAAACCGCTGCATTTTCTAAATCACTTATTCGCTAACGAGATTTGATGTTACCGGAAACGTAAAAGTATTCACATCCTGCAACTTCGAGCATGAATCACACAATTAAGGCATTTTGTGAAAGTAATTATTACTGATTAACGCAATGCAATGACAATTATTTGATAAGTTTTCTTTATAATGATTGTTCTTGAACTTTTATACATACGGGTTTCAAAATCATTAACAAGGTGCTACGAACAGCAGTCATTGAAAACAACATTATTGTTCATGACCATACAATTAAATCTAAAAGAAGATGCTGGATTTGTTTCCCTAAACAACTAACTAAAAAGCAATTAAAAATTAAAGAGAAAGATGAAAGTTGTTGAACCCAAACAACATTCAATTCTAAACAACAAAGATTTCCTCCTCCCATTAAATTTACATCTGGACGGGCTGCTTGTGTGAGCTTTCTCACATCAATTATTTTATTGGATGAGTTTGAATGCCAAGTTAAGCATATCATAGCTTGCACAAAACTCGATATGTCGTGTGCCCTTAATGAGATACTAGTTGCGGTTTAAGTTAACCAATAAATTCAAGATCAACAACTTTCGAATAGGCATATTTCTCGGTTACATGTCTCATAGAAATGTTAAGCAAATTTCCTTATTTTTGTAACTACTAGGTTTTTTTTAGTCTTTCTATTATAAAATAAATTTATGAGATATACTGTGGTTTATTTTGGCAACACCTTTTTTTCATTTATGGGCATTACAAGCGAAAATTGTGTAACTATTATTCTAGCATTGCAGCAACAAATTCAATTGATCTTTGATATTTAACTCTACCCAGAAAGCAAAAAAATGCGTCGGTGCTCCTAATTTGAGTAATCAAATAAGGAAAAAAATTAATTAACCACAATTTTTTTAGTAGGCCCTAGTACCCCAATTACTAATTACGCAAATGTCAGAGAACGGCATGAAAAACTAAATCAAGCATTGGCAACGAATAGCTAATAAACGCCGTGTAATAATATGAACTTGATACAGAAGGTCGGAAGTTCTCAATGTGTAATCACTGTATAGCACTCGAGAAAGTAGCAGATTTCATCCTTGGGAGAAAGTTCGGCAGATGGTATTGCACTTTACGAGTAAACTCGTTTTTGAGAATTCCGGCACTTATGGAAAGAATTTCACTTTCAAGGGACTCCCTAATTGAACTAACAATCAATCAGATAGAAAAATAAATTGAATTGGTTTTTGTAACTCTCTAATTTACGAACCAATCGTTCACAACCATTAATTTTCTTGCTCTTGCATATTACTGGCAACTGATGTTTCAGGTAGATTTTTTCACAACATAATTAATTGAATATTTTTAAAATCCCACGAGCACTTCTTTGATTGATTTATAGCGCATTCGCCATGATTCATTAATTTGCATTTCTATATGAACACACTTTGCATTACAAAAGAATGATTGAAGAAGAAACATATTTTAAAATTTTACCAATGCAAGATATGGGTTTGCAAAATTCTTATGTGTATCATAGCAACATATGTCGAAATTTTTAATAACAACCTGAAAGACATAATTTATTGCACTTTCAGTTGTAACTACTAACTACAACAACTTAGCATGTATATCATAACCTAATTTAAACGAAATTAGCATGTAAACATAGTAATAAAATGTTTAATTGCTTAAAAATGCTAAAATAGACTCCATCTAAGAAATCCATCGTAATTAATCCGCGCCATCTATAGGGCAGAAAGATTTTTAATATTAAATCGAAAATATATTTTGATCAGATAAGGATAGTTTCTAATTTATAAAAATACTCTATAGTGTGATTGGATATTAATTAACCACTCATTTTGTCATAGTCAAGCTATGTAAAATGAGTTTTTTAACGGAACATCCTATATTTTCTTGGAAAATTCGGAAGTGTATAAAAATAATCTCTTTTTTTTTCATTTTGAGCAAAACTGAGGTGCTAACCACAAAAATATTACACAAGGTAAGCTTTATAAGTGCGACTTTGTTCCAAAACAAAATCTATTATAAATATGGTACATTACACATTACACCACCGTATGTAACCCTTTATATTTATGAGTTTCCTTGTTTAATATTAAACGAAACGAAAATTTTAAAAACGCATATGTTTGTGAATGTATATAGCGGGTACCTTTTAAAAGAAACTGTCAGCGGATAATAGAATATCCATCCCACTGGTAGCTTTACAATTTTCTATTCTGTCACGTTGCACAAAAATAGTGTCTTACGTCTACTAAACGTGTATAAGTGCACCTGTAAGCTTTTTAGCTCTCTTCTCCAATTGTTGGCAGACAGCAGTATTACCTGCTTAAGAAATATATTTTGATTTCAAACAAAGAATTTTTTACTATTTTAAAAATGATTTTACATTCATAATTTAATACATTATATACCAATTATCCACCAAAATCTAGATTTACGATTAAGAACAAATATTCTTGAAATTGCTGCTATTTGTTTAGCATTATACATATTATGGATAGTTATAAAGATCCTAAAAAGCTATTTTACGTGATATTAATTGATTTTTGATGATTATTTTCAATTTTGACAAAATTAATTCGCGTGTACTGTAAAACTAACTGCAGAGCATCTAAGATAATGCGATATACGTAAGGATCCTGGATACTCTAGATAACAGAAAATATTTTAAATTAGAAGAACGTATGTACAGTTATATGCCCTAGATGTAGCGCTAACGAAATCCAAATTAGCTACAAAATTTCTTGAAATATTCTGAAAAATCTATTGCTTCTCGATTTTGGAAATCACAGAAATAAAATTTAATATTATTAAGCTATAGAACTCAAAATGCAGTCCAAATAATTAAAATTAAAACAGATGAAAATGTCCGTAACGACATTTGAAAAATGACATTTGAAACAACAAAAAATTGGTTTTTAATCGAAAAGTCAAGTTGAAACGATTTTTTAGCGTTAAATCATATCGATTGCAACGACAAATTAAAATATCTATAGTTTCAAATTACTAGAGGTTATTCTGAATACACATTTGATTTTTAGTGCTTTTTCTTAGATGTTTATTGTTCTAGTTAGTGTGGTTGAGGCATCCTGCTATCCTCTTTGCTTTCACAATATCTTCTTCTATTTCGGTTTTAAAATTTCCATCACTTATAATATTTATTCCCAGTTATTTAATTTGCATCATTTGTTCAATGGTTTCCTCATTTGTTAGAAGTTTATATCTTCTTGTAGCATATGTTAACTTACATTAAAATTATTTGTGATTTTCGAAATCGTCTAATTTTGGTTTTTTTTTTTCGGGGTATTTCATAAGTAGTTGCAGATAACATATAGTACTTCGTGCAAGGTTTTAATGTCTTGGATGCCCCCGTATATACACCCAGTATACTTTCAGATGCGTAAGAAGATTATCAGATTAATTTTACTCATGTGAAACTGTTTTCGTAGATTGAGGTGCATGTTATTAAACTAGCTGAACTACTTAATAATTATAAATAATTAGTATGTAGTAAGCTGTCACAAAATGAAACTTCTAAGACGGCCTTCATATAAAGTGGACAATCTAGTATCATTCTCCTTTTAACAACTAAATGTGTTCTCAAACTTACAGTTTGAAGTGGAAAAAATAAGATAATAGACTCTGTATATTCTCACTTTAAGAATTTTAGCGGTCCACGCACTATTAAACACAATTACCTCTTTAAAAAGTATCTAAAAAGTTGCTCTTTGCAGACAAATTGTTACTCATGGTAATCAGGAACCTCTATTTGTTTTAAATGCTAAAATTCGTTACTGTATACCTAATTATAAATCCACTGACTACAGCCTTACAAGCTAAGTATAGCTAAAAAAGCGAATCCTTTGGAGTAATTACTTAAGGCATACACTACAACTGATTTTGCATTGTCCATACTTTAATATTTGAATATCATTTTGCAGATGTTTTGTGCGGGTCTTGCCGAAATCAAGGCAGCATCTATAAAAAAATCCATCAGTGAATCAACTGTAAAACGAGAAACCCTAACCAAACCAACTAAGCCAGACGTAACTGCAGCTCCTACATCGTCAATACCAGCGATTGTAGCAATCGAAATAATCAACGGTACAGACCGCAATTCTTCTACATCCAAAAACAAACGAACGATCGAGTCGTCATTGGGCTATGGTTATGGAGGCTCAGCAGGGCATGAACCTCAAAAGAAATTTGTGATCTACAAATATTCTCAACACGACATACCACCGCTATCACACAATCAATTAAATGGAGGATATAATGGTTATTCCGGTGCACAAAAGGGCAACGATAACTATTTGGGTTCAAATCCAGCCCAAATACAGTATCAGCAACAGCTACCCGTGTATCAACCACTACATACCCAATACTACAACCCAGCCAGTACTTTATACACAACTCTCAGCAACCAAGGCCAACTTGGAGGCCTTTCTAACGACGTACCAGATCAGAACGTGGGCCATGGTGGTATGGTTCCGGTTATAATATTAAGGGTCTATACCAACCAACTTGCAAGTCCTGACACTGCCTTGCATACGAATTTGCCACACTCACATCCTTATTCCAGTTTAAACAATATCAATTTGCAATCGTTATTGCAAACTTACGTCCAGCAATATTTGCATGGTCAACAAGGCGTGCAACATTATCAAGCACCAAGTTATCAGCAGTTGTATCAATCGAACCAACAAGCTTATAACGTACCAGAGGAGCACTATCCCAATCTACCCACTTACGAGAATTATCCAAGCGACCTACACACAAGGGTTATCTTCCATTCGAACAACAACGGCCACATTCCTGAATATCCCAAAAGTATGTTGAGAACGGCAGGTCTTTCTACTTACAAAACAGATTCAGCTCCAACTTATAAAACTTCACAACCTAGCTATGTAGAAGTGCAAACTCCTGATTCGCAGTATGCGTACAGTTCAGGATCGTCACATCCTGAGCAACCTTACACGTATGTTTATCCAAACCAGATAGATCAAAGTATCTACTACCAAGGGGGTGCCCAGCAGTATCAAGTCGCTGATACCCAACAACACGCACAAATACCTCCAACGGCAAATCAGGATTCTCATGATACACCTTACAATTACCACGCTCATCCCACAGGATCATCTCCAAAACAAAGACGGAGCAAGAAAAATACTATTGCAGTTTCTTCCACTCCGGTCCCTAAGCGGAGGGCACCCAGAGGCAAGACTACGTAATGTTTGAGCCATAAGTTATTGGAATTGTCAATTCTGTATTCTAGTTATTAGATTTAAGGAAGAGCATGTAGTACGGTTGAGAATGGTGCTACAATGAGTTGGAATATTGCATCTTAGAAAACTTATCTGAGATGTATTCGACGCTATTGGTAATTGTTAAGATTGATTTGCTGTGGAAAATTATTGGCAGAAGCATAGATTCACAAAATTATACAATTCTCATTTCACACAGCTAATTGATAGCTTCAAAACAGCTAATTTGTAACTTATTATCATCCCATTTGTATCATTAATTATATCTTTTCTGGTTCTTTGAGTCTACGTCAACAAAGCGTAGTGATATCATGGATATTAACTTAATATTTTATTCTATACGTACCAGAAAAAGACACAAATAGACAATGTAAGCTGCAGTATCATCATATATTTTAATGTTTTGGTACATTTCATGGAAGATAGATAGAATCACAAAGTAGTGTTTGTGTAAAATACATTTATTGGCAGCGCTAGAAACCCTAATATAAATTTGTTGAGGTTTCGTAGTTCACAGCTTTGCTAGAAACGTATTTCTTCTTCTTCTCATGCCCTATTCTTCGAGGATGTTGGAGATCACTCTGTCCAATTTGACTCTATCTACCGCCGCTCTAAACAGGCCAATGGATGACATTTCAGGCCATTGCCTGAGGTTCTTTAGCCACGAAATGCGTCGTCTTCCCGGGCCTCTTTTCCCATCTACTTTGCCTTGGATAATTACCTACAATAATCTGTATCTTTCTCCCCTGATGATATGTTCTAAATATTTTGTTTTTCTTTCCTTTACTGTGCATATAATTTCGTTCTCTTTTTGCATCCGTTGTAACACTTGTATATTTGTGACGTGCTGGACCCAACAGATTTTTAGTATTCTGCGATAACAGTAGATCTCAAACGCTTCTACTTTCCTGGTTGTTGCCTCGGTAAGTGTCCATACTTCCACGCCATAACGAAGTACGGAAAAGACATAACACTTAAGAACTCGCACTCGCATTTGTAGATCTAATTTGGTATTACATAGCATATTTCTATGTTGGTTAAATTCACTTCTTGCTTTTTCTATACGAACTATTATCTCTTGCGACCGGTCCCACTGTTCATTAAGCATGCATCCCAGATAAACGATTTTCGGTACTCTTTCCAATGGTGTCCCGTTTACGTATACTCTACCACCTACGTTCTGTTTCTTGCTGATGAATATAATTTTGGTTTTCTTGGTGTTGAGACTCATTCCATACGTTTCGCAGATATTGGTCACTCGTTTTATTAATCTTTGAAACCCTTCCACACTATCGGATAGCAATACCGTATCAGCGGCATATCTTATATTGTTAATACAAATTCTATTTATGCTGATCCCGTCTCCTGGGTCGTCTAGGGCTTCTTTGAAAAGTTCCTCCGAGTACACATTGAAAACTAGAGTAGAAAGCACACATCCCTGTCTAACCCCTTTCTGAACAGGTACTTCTGATGGCTGGTCTTCAATTGGCACTACAGCTTGTTGTCTCTACTATAAGTTAGCTATTGTTTTTGTGTCCCTATCATCGTTGTCAGATGTTTGTAAAATATTTATAAGTGTTGTATGTTGAACCATATCAAGAAAAGAGCATTTCTTGTCCGAAGATTCTTCTTGAACCCGAATTGCGTTTGACTTAGTCTTTTTCCTATTTTTAATAGATACGCCCATGTATAACACGAAGAAAGAGTTTAACTACCTGGCTCATTAGGCTAATTGTCCTGTAGTCTTCACATGTATTCGGTTTCGTCTTGGAATTACAATAAATATTGATATAAGCCAGTCGTCTGGGATTTCTTCCGTGTTGTAAATGGCATTAAGGCATTAACGTGTTTTTATAAAGATAAAATATAAAAATTTAAGTAATTCCTCCAAGTATAGTATGATGGGCCTTGATGAAGGAAGGCTGTTGGAAATTAAATCTTAACCCATACACTTAATAATCTTTTACTCTTCGTCGAGTGCTTTATCTTTTACGAGACGATATTATTTACTACTACTACTATTAGTAGTTATTTAACCGTTATCGTATAATTCAGTTAGAATTGCAAATATTTATTAGTCTGAAATACGAAATATTAAAATCTAAATTCATAATTTGACATTACCAGAGATTACAGTCTTCGTATAAGTTTCATTAGGCCGTTCTTTGAACATATTTAATAAGTAGCTATCGCTACATTGGGGTTTTTCTATATCTAAGAAGAAACATAATTCAATTCATAATGAATTCCGTAAAGTATCGGCATACTACATTTAAAAACATATTCGTTATAGCCTTACCTGCAGAAATAGTAATTACAAATTTACGACCACTGTAACCTAAAACAAAGCTTAAAACAGATTCACATTTCATTTACACAACTTTCACCGCTGCTAATTGGGTAAATACAACTTTTGTATATGTGCAAATTATTTTTTATCAGTAGTATCTTCTGCAAACTAATGTGATGCAAAGATATCCTAATTATATCTTACTGTCGTTCTACCAACGTGTTTATTTAGATTAAAGAATGATATTTATTTAGATATGACAGAAAAACTTCAAAGTGGTTATAGCTAGACACCTGAAGGTACGCTATGCCATCTTGAAACAACTTATTAATAATCCGTCCAGGTTTAGCAAGCAATATAAACCAGAGCAATAAATAATTATTAACAACTGAACTATACGATCATAACTATTAAATAATTGTATAAATATAAGGATCACCTTACACCTTAGGGTAAAAGGTTTTCCGAATATATATGTATATATAAATATTATAAGAGTATGTCTTGTCTTCCACAGCCTGCCTTTATCGAAAATTTTATTGATTATAATGTATAATTAAATAGCTATAATTATAATACAACTGTTCTTTTTAATAATTCGAAATTTTCTGCGTGTTATGACATAATCACATATCTATTTGTAATAAAAAATACTTTAAGGCGTTAGTTAAACCTAGCCGGCTATTTCTATTTCTTCGAGTAATTCAAATGCTTATTCAAAGAACTACTATTTATCTTAGTTTGACGTTTAGATCAACTATCATTTTCAATGCAAATTGAGGTTAGGGTTGCCTTGTTTACTCTTAAGAGTTACTAACAGGAAGCCAATGATACTTTTGTGAAAATTAATTTTACTCTACCACACTTGTTTCGTACGTAGACTCAAAAGATCCAAAAAACAGATTATAGGTTATCTATGAATGTCTTCCTATTTTTGTATCTCATATGTACCTTGATTGTTATATTGTGTTATTTAGAGCTGCATATGTATAGTGTAAATGTAAGATGACTGTTATTTGTGCAATATACATAGTATTATTATTACAGTGTTTTAACTTAATGTATATTTTGTATTGTATGGGGAAAATAAAATTTATGCAATGTATTGTATCAAAGTGAAACCAATTGGCACTTGGCAAATACAAATTTTTCTCTTTTCTAATTTACCTAGTGGGAATTTTGTCTTTTATAGGTTGTAAAATCAGTATGAAATCTATCAAAACAAAAATCATTGTAGATTAAAACGTTTTAAACTTGGTGACTTCTGCAAAATTACATAATAATTACAAATTATAAATCATTATTTACACTTTTCAAATTTTTATAGAAAATTAGAATTACAATAAATTATTTAAAAATTGTCATTTTACAGTAATTTGACATATTGGCAATAGAAGAAAAGTTCACTGATACAAGTATCAGTAGCTGGCATATCTATCAGAAGATATACTTATCACTATAATTTGAGGAGTAACAGAATGTACTGTAATTAATATACATTTTTTAATG
>JABXWE010036954.1:0-12186 GCA_014611495.1 Limonius californicus
CGGTACTAGTTAGACCGCGCGACGTATATAGTAGAGAATGAAGTATGCCTGGTTGCATATTAAAAGGAAATTAAGGGGCACCGCAGATATTTGGCGGGACTTCTTACAAGCCTTGTAAGTCTATTCGTTACGAGGCAAGGTTTTAGGATAGCACTTGAACAACCGTTTTGAGAAAAATAACTCTACTGTTGAATAAAGATGATATGAACAGTTTCCAGTATAGGAAAGTCCAGGGAGGCAGTCGCGTCCACTTATTTTTATATGGCTTAAGTCCTTGCATTTCAAGTGAACGGACGAATGGTTTTTGGGCCATAAGTAGAATTTTGGTTCAACTCTAATAAAAACTACTTAAGATATAAGGGTGTTATACTCTTAAGTGGAACACACTTTAGATGGTCTGTAGAAAGCGTGTTAACACGTCTAATATTTTAAAGCTTTTTTCTAAACAATTTTTCGTAGAAAAACAGAATTGTACAATTTTAGTGCTGATTTTTAATATTTTTTTAAATTTTGAAAACAACATTTGGCTGTGGTGATTAAGCGTTATAAAAGACCCCAATAAGAAGGAATTTTACATGAAATGTGATTAATGATATGTTAAATCTTCAGAAAACATGACAAACAGAAAAATGGCAATGTCAAACTGTACGAAATTAAATCTATTATATTGAAAGATGAAAAGGCAAATGCTAAGTCCTACTTTTTTATATTAGGTCTAATTACATACTAATTTTTCACACTATAATATAATATTCAATAAAAAATTCAAGCTAATACTAATACTGATATAATAACTTTTCTCAATATTAATGTTTAATCTATATCCTTTATGGGGCTTTTGTGTTTTATAACACTCACGATTCCTAGAACAAGGTGTATATTATAATACTTAGTTTAGACACGTATCATACAAAGTTTATTCCATACGAGGTCACTGTTAGGGGTATAATTTTATTGTCGGCATTCTGAAACCAACCAGGAAGCGGTAATTTGGAAGACTAGAATTCTAATGGTTAATTTTTTATCGACTTAGCAAGGTGAAGGTATTTTTTGAGTCTTCCAATTTCAGTTTAAATTACTTTAGCCTATACTTGGAACTTCCTTATTGGAAAAGAATTGCTTTCTTTGCCCATGTGCTTGTTAATTTTGGTTGCGCATAATATTAGTTTAAACTTACACCAATAGAAATTTTCATTGATATTAATTTTAGCGGAATTTGTAACGGTTTATAAGACAAATTATATAAAATTATTAGTGTTGCTTCGTTTTTTATTATTTCATACTGTTCGGCTTGTAATTTTCCTTCTAATCTCCTCTATTACTGGCGTCATATTAGAAATGTTTCTGCAGTGATTTTTGGATTGATATCGTTGAAATTATAGGTTATGTGGTGAAACAAAACCCCCGGGCGAGCTTTGCTTAAATTGGAAAATAATTTCACAGTTGTTTTTTTATATTTTTCTTAAATTTCTTAAAGAAAGTTATGGACGCAAAGAGGTTTATAAAATGTCTATATTTTTCATACATTAACGACGTGAAGTAAGACATTCTGCAAGAGGTTGTTCCTTCAACGGATGTTTACAAAGTTGATTCAAGACAACCGGTGAAACAAGTTGTCCAACTGAAATAGAGCTCGGCAAAAATAGCCAGACATTATTCTGGAAAAAACTCGACATACGGTTAAACGGATTTGGACCTTACAGATTTCGCTTAATTCCAGTTTTTGAAAGTTGTAGTTTCCAATAAATAAGCAGAGGAATTTCCGATCTGAAATTTAAGGTGTTTAAAAATGTAATTACCATGATGGACTAGAAGGCGTTGTTAAAAATATCCTAAATAGACACAAGCTAATTAAGGTTCCATAACCTGTCAAGCAACCATTGGAGATTTTTAATTGCGGCAAGGTTAACTCCTACTGGGTTTTAACGTATTAAGAATTTTTGTAGCGTCCTGGCATGGCAAGCTAAAGCTCTTATAGAATTACAAAGTTTTAGTTGACGGAGCCAATTAAATTAACTTATTGATTTTTTTTCGGAAATACTTTAATAATTACTTGAATTTCCTTAATAAATATGTTTTAATTACGTTATTAATGCATTAATTAATTAATTTAAATTGATATTTAAAAGAGAACTTTAAGAGCTTGACTTTCAGAAATCAGCATAACACGGTGTTGAAATATTATAAATCATAGAAATAGGTTACGTGAAGAATATTGATTGTCTATAATAGAAATCACCTAGCACTGAGACATTTTAATTATTAGGGACATGTTATTTCTGTTTCGTGTTATAATTGTCAGGTTTCACAATTGCTTTGTTCCAAAAAATGCAAGACTTATTCATATGAAAATATACCTAACCTAAAATAGATACAAATACGGATATTTGAAACATTCCTTCTAGGCGCCTGAATATGTGGCTTGACCTAGAAATAATTAGCACAAAGATGAAACCCACGACATTCGCTCTTGAAAAATGTCATAAATAAAATATCCAAAGTCTACCAAAATATGATTCGTGGAAAAATTACGTTTTTTTCAAAATGGCGTCTAAATAAGACACTTCCACTGTTATACACTATATCGTTATTGTTTCTCTTCCTTTCTATTTATATCATACATAACAGTAAATAACTACCGGAAGTGGTACTAATATATTGTTCAATGTGAATGGTGTTTCTTTGCTCGGTATGCAATTCTGTAAGGGGTAAAGAAGCCCCCAAAAAAATTTTCTGTGAGAAGTTCCATTTCATTTTGGTGTCAGCTATTAATGCTCTTCTACTGGAAAATACATTTGGTATCTGTCTGTCAGAACTCCGAGATAGTCTTGACGAAACATCAGGAACATCATCCCATGCCATCACTGACGTACGAGAAGATCAGGAATTAAATACGTCAGATGAACATCTAAGGAATATTATGATGAGCCTCTATGATGATATAATATCAGGAAAGGTTTCTTAAGATGAAATGTGTGCTAATAGTGTATTGAAGGAAGCAATAATACGATAATCCTGGAGGTAACTGTGACTGTGCGCAAAACATGCAAGCTATGGCTCCAATATATTGAAACGGCAGACTTGTTATTGTTTTACTTGGAGGCAGAGTGTACAGGAAATTAGAAGCATTCGAAAGATGCTCCCCATACTTTGCTGTAACTGGTCATAATGTGTATGCTAAATCTGGATACCCGCATCTTCAGAAAATGCAAATGTTGATCTCCGATTACCCTGAAGTCTATAATTTATTCGCTAATTTACCACATGTTGTAAGGAGAAGCGATAGATTCTGGGCTAGTCGTCAACCGATTTGATTGTTGATCAAGGTTTGTTGCGAAGCTTGAAAACGAGACGACGCTTAACAAGGCAGAGGGGGGATAGAGGAATATGTTCCTTGTTATTATGGCAGTTTTGTCCAATCCAGTGATTTTTAGCACTCCCTGCCTTCCTTTTTTTACGATCGCTACCTTGATCGGGAAGTTTGGGGCTGCTGGGGACTGGGGGTCTTGTGTTGAAGTAGACCCGTCTCTGTCGGGAACACAGAGAGTACCTACCTGCTACCGTGCTACCGTTTTGGAGTGGAGACCAAGACTTGGGCGCCGGAGTCCAGGAAGACCAACCACAAGATGGAAAGACGACATTAAGAGGAAAGGCAGGAACCCAGTGGATGAGAGGAACAGGCAATAGATGGCAATGTCATGAATCGCGAAAAGCCTACAGCTAGCAGTGAATTGATATAGGCATTATTTCTAATAAAATGTACTTGCATATAACTAACACTAACATATAAAACCTTATATTTACATTACGATCCTTTTCAAAAACCGAAAACGGTCTAAGTTAGAGTATGCATGAACAAAAAGTAAATTAAAATGCAAAATAAAAAAGTAAAGAATGAAAATTTACTAGAAAATTTTCCCTTGATCCCCGCCTCCGACCCTTTCCAAAAATCGCATGAGATACTATATATTGAGTTCGATATTGAAAACTGTAGAATTGCGTAGTGAACAAACAAACCAACAATGAAATCGAGCAATATTAGCACTACTTCAGGTAGTTACTAACTGTTATGTATGGTATCATTGGAAAGCAAATTTCAAGGAAAATAATGGAGGTGTAGTGTATGATTTCGCTAACTATTAATTGAAATACGTTTATTCACAAAAAAAACTTTAGATATTACATTTTGTTTATATTAATAATTAGATATATAATGTGTGGGTGGGCCGTTGTAGGATTTGACGGTCTTCAACCCTGGGCTTCCTTTCTTCCTTCTTGTGGGTTCTAGTTTCTACTTCTGCTTCTGGGCGTGTGATTTGGGGTCTTGCTCCTTCGGTTTTTGATTTGAAATGGTATCTGTAAATTAATTAAAGGTGGTGGAGTATTGGCTGTGAGTATTAACAATGCTCATCGCATTGTGAGGGTGTTTTCAACAAGGTCGAGGAGGTCGTTTGGGAAATCTGAAAACAGACTTGATAAGAGGGCTGTGGGGGGGGGTGCTTCAGTTTCCTGCGGGGTTTTCTGGGGATTCGGTTGTGGCTTCTGGGAGAAACTCGGAGGGTCGCTTAGACTATGGGGTTATTGCCATTGAGGGTGCGGGTGAAGTAGGATTTTCGAAGTTTTTGGAGGCGGCCGCAGATGTGGGTGGTGCCTGGGTTTTCATGAATTAGTATGGTGGGGTATCGGAAGTCTAACCTGAAAATTCTGCGGAAAATCTGTCGTTCGCATTGGCGGATTTATACAGTTATGAAAGCTGAGAGCAGGGGCTAATAAATAAATAAGTCAATAAATAAGTAAATAATCTCCCATAAAATAAAATTCATGAAACTAGCCTCCATATCTGTTACAAATCATTTATAAAGAATTATATGATTTTAACGTTTTTCGTTGATACGTTTATAAATTAAACTTAAACTTCAAAATAGATATTTTTAATTAGTGCAAAGTGTGACAAAAAAAAAGCACAAAACACGGAATTAAATTTGCTCCTGCATAAATAAAGTGTGGTCAAACAGAAATGTAATCAAGTGCGCCGCTGAAATTAAAACCGCTTGTATATTATTCATTCAGGAGAATCAAATATGTATGTACAGCTGCTTGGTATTTGTAAACGAAACAGATAATTCCCAACATTTTATTAGAATGCTAACCTAATAAAATCGCATTTTATGTAAATAGGTTCTAGGTATGTTTTTAAGTAGAACTCGGATTTTAAGCTAAATATCTATTTCTTGTTTTAAAAGGCCACTAAATTTCAACTGAACTAAAATTTGTGTGATTTCTATTGCTAATAGATTTGTTTATTAGTGTTTTATTTCTAAGAAGAATGAAACTAATTATATATGTTATTTTTCGTACGCCATTTTTTGTCCTGTTAGGTCTATACGCTTTGGTATTTCTGTCTCGGCCTTGGTCCACCAATGTTTCTTCTTCTGTTCTGTAGTTGTTGAATATTTTAGTTAATCTCTTCGGCTTAATTCTACGAGACTTTTTCAACTGAAACCCATCTTTGATCAACTTAGCCTTGCAAACAAATGCAATAATTAAAATGACGTTTGTTAATGTTAGTAGGGTTTGTAAGCAACACATGAATAAGTTTCTGGAGTTTGAATTCGATTTTGACCTTTAAAACTTCGATTTTGAAATGGAGTTTGTTGATGAAAATCCGTCCAAGTTTGATCAGCCTGCGGTTCTACAATTTTTATACGCTGAGGGTGTGCAGCCGTTGCAGAATCATACGCAAATGCAATCAGTGTATGGAAATCCATGTATTGCCTAGCTAACTGTGAAGGAATGGTGCCGAAAATTGAAGAATGGAAAAGAGGGGACTATGGATGAGCCGCGACCAGGTGCACGGTGTGCTGCGTTAACAGAAAACAATATGGCATGTGTGGAAGGCTTTATTAGCGAAATTTCACAAATTGTTGGTGCGAGTGTAGGATCTGTCCTTAGTATTGTTCGTAATCTGGGTTACAGCAAAGTTTGTTCGCAATGGATTCCTTGTCTCTTGTCTAATGAACAGAAATGCTTGCGAATGGGCTCATCTCTGCAACACCTCACAGACTATAGGCAATATGGTGATGACTTTCTTCTGTCAATAATTGCTGGTGACGAAACTTGGTGCAATTACTACGAGCCATCCAGTAAGCTATCGTCGATACAGTGGAAACCTTCAAGTTTACCGCCACCGAGGAAGTTTAAAGCACAACTTTCTGCAGGCAAGGTGATGTTAACATTTTTTTTCGACCAGGCAGAACCCTTGTTGATAGAATTTAAGGAACCTAGAGTAAATGTCAACGCAAATCTGTACAATAAAACTTTGAACAAGCTTCATCAAGCAATAAGACGGAAACGTGCAGAAAAATTTACGCGTGGGTCATTTTGCTGCGCGACAATTCTAGGCCTCATGTTGCTAATGTGGTAAAGGAAAATATTCAACGAAAGAAATGGAGGGCTCTAGAGCATCCCCCCTATAGCCTGGATCTATCGCCTTGCGATTTCCATAGTTTTACACCGCTGAAGAAGGCGTTAAAAGGTCGGCATTTTGAGCCTGACGCAGAAGTACAGATAGCTGTGGAAGACTTCTTCAATCAGCAGCCACAAGAATTCTATGAGCAGGCCATACGTCGGTTAGTAGAACAATGGGATAGGTGCCTTAACTGTGATGGTGGTTATTTGTAATTAAACCGTTTAATACATTTTTTATAAAGCAAAAATGGGTTTCAATTGATCGGGTGTCGTCTTATTTGACTGGTGGCCCTTCGCAGAACGAACCACTACAACACTTGTATAGTTATATTGCTCTCTGTCTAGCTTCTTAGTTCGTATAGACTATTAGAGCGAGCGCAAGTCTTGCTGATTTCCACTCTAAAGTTTATGTGTTTATAGTGTTCAGTGGTTCCAAAACAGGCGACGCAATAGAATTAATTTGAGCGAATACTAAACGCTACTACGACAAACATATCGGGTGCGAAGGTTTTACTGATGAGCAAGTTATAAAAATGTGGGAAGAAGCTTTAAATCAATGCGGTGAAAATGAATGGAAAAATTGTGTACTACTATAAAGTCTTATAAAATCGTGGTGGCATCGTGAAATTATAGTTGACGAGATGGAACCATTAATAATTAATTTGGGTGATGATTCACCGGACAGTGAAGACGAGGAATATGAAGATGACAGCGATTAAACTGTTTTATTAAAATCAAGTGGTTCATGTTAATTCAATGCAATAATATTTATCTATTTCAGTCATTTTTAATTGTGTCCAAAATATGAAAGTAATTGAAATTTAATCTTTTAGTCGATGTTATTTAGTAATGATAAAAAATTATTTTCAGTTTGTGCGTGAGCCACTCCGGTTTGTGTTTAACCTATTTTAAATTTTGTACCCGATTCATCTTTGTGTTCAAATTATTTCAAATACATACTTAACACTGCATTTATAGTTACCAGTATTTCAGTAGAAATATAATTATTTTAATATTTGAATAACTCTTATTTAAATTAAAATATTTAAAAATAAAATTGAATTTCTCGTGCAAATTAGATGCAATAATAATTTTGAAGCTGTCTTGTCTTTGAATTATATTAACAATATTGAGATTAAACATGTAAAATATTGGCAAATAAATGTTGATTCTTAGTTAACTGCAAAGAGGTTTAATTATTGTACTTTAGTATATAGCTACATTTAATTCGACACTTGCTTTTGGTCACTGATTTCTTGAGTACGTGGCCGCCCATCTTAGTTCAACCGGTAATTTTACCTGAATGCGGACATCTCACGCGTCAAATAAGACATCACCCGACTATATACAGGTATTGTTCTTTATATATTAACTTAATTTTTGAAACGATAGTTTACTCAGAATTTGTTAAACCAGTTGACCCTTAAGTCATTTCATAGCTTTTGTAAATAAGAATAATTCTGCAGATAAATTAATAAATAGGACAGATCCAAAATAGTTGAAATATACAGAATAATATTATTTGAAAACAATTTTAATGTTATAAACTTTGTGTGCGAAAGGTTTGCATAGCTCATAGGCTCTATGCATTTTCAGGAGATTTAAGTTTAGTGATCTGGTTAGTATACATTTGTTTTTGCAGTAACTTTTTGCAAGTTATTTGTCTTTGAAAAGCTATGTTTCAAACATTTAAAGCATAGAATAAAGAAATACAATAAGTAGTACGAACGCTAAGCATACTTATATCCGTCTTCAGTTTGCATGTAATATGTCCTGCAATACTTAGTAATGTAAACTTAAAAATGAAGAATATATTATTGAGTGTCTATAATTCCGATCGCCATGGGTAGAGATTATTATTGGAAGATTGGAAAAGTCCAGTCGAAGGTTTTGATCATTTTTAAGAAACATTATTGTAGTTTCTGTGAAGTACCGTTTTTATCTTGCCAGGAACCACATATTTGTATTTTCATTCTGTTATGTACTTAAGTAGTTCCCTGAAGCTGATTTCTGGCTGCAGCTTGCATTCCTCGTGGTTGCGCACTTTATGCAAAGTCACATAAAAGTTAGAATCAAGATAGCCAAACACAGCACGACAAATCACTGAACACATATGGCGGGCAATATAAATTAAACAATACAAAACAATTACATCCCGAATGTTTTTATCGCCACACCAGATGAACCTCGTCGCTCTCCAGACGAAAAGGTCGGAGTGGTCGATGAATAGTGCAATCGTAAAACGCGATAAAGAAGATGCAGAATTATGATTGGCAGGTACAAGAGACAGATTTTGTGCGAGATATGGGAATGCATAATACATTACTTATTGTGCATCTGACAAGTGATGACGGGGAGGTTTGTTATAACGTTGCCCTTTCCCTTATCTCTACTGTGTGGGTGGTCATGGTATATCTGATAACTGTTTTGTTATAATAGCTTCTAATGTGTTCTTTTGACGACACCGAATGTAACGGGTTATTAATTGTTATTCGTGTTCTAGTCCAATCTTTCTATGATTAGCTTTTTGTTGGGCTTATTTAGAATCGCGTATAATTCTTTAGTTAACCAGTCTCTTGTTCTACAAAGTTATTAATTATTATTATTATTTTTTCCAAAATGTAAGTACCTAATAATATAATATGCATTTCTAATCATTTTCATTATCATTCGCATTTTGCATGTATGTTGTTTCGATATACATATTTGTTTTTAAAGTAAGGTCTTCATTCATTTCCGCTAATTATTATGGAGCAACACTTTTTAAAAATTTGTGGTATGTAGGTTATTATGCAAATTTTAAAATTTGCTATTATTTTTATATTTGCCTGTATAGAAACATTATGTTTTTTTTATCCTTCAAACCAAAGGTCGGCAATCTATTCGAGGGATTGTGTCACTTCAGTAACCGATAGTAGTGGCGGACAGATGGGGGCGGACGTTATGCGACACCTCTAAAAAAAGCTTTTTTTTTGTCAGCCTAGCTATGAAACTAATGACGCTATCTTAACCCTCTAGTCGGGAGGTGGTATATTTTGCGATCAACGAAATCCTGAATCCGCTTCTGTGGGAAGGACATTGTAGCCAGGGTACCGAGGCTCCAGCTAAGTACCCTCCATTTGTGGTGCCAGCTGACGTGGTGGCTATCACTACCCTTTCGGTGAGGACCTGCGAGCTGTTAGGGTCGTGATAGGTTCGAGTATCACGTCACAGATTCACTTTTATACAGTTGTTTAGTTTTGTGATTATTGAAGCCAATAGAAGAAACCAATCGAAGCAAACCCTTGCAATTCTTTGCTCGTTAGTAAATTGCTTCCTAGTTAGTCATAATTGTATGTTATTGTCTGAACGATAAAAAGTAAAATTTGTTGATTGCTTTAGCTAGAAATGTGGTATAAAACATTATACACCACCTCTTGGGTAGTGTGACAATTCTTCAACCTCCCGACTTAAGGGTTAAAATTCCATGTTTTTATAAAACATGACGCGTGCCGTACGAAAGCTCGTAGAGGATCGCATGCCCCTGCTTTAAACTATGCTTATATTTACTTTCATAAATTCATATTAACTTATATTTTTCAATAAATAATCCTATGTAAAATATTATGTAGTGCTATAACTTCTATTTCGTCTGTACAAAAATTGTTTCTCTTTATATTTTTAAACTATACTTACTTACATTTACTTTCATAATTTTACACTATTACCTTTTTACTATTAAATCTGTATAGAATATTGTTTAATTTGTTTTAAATACATGTTATGCCAGTTTAGCAATAATGCTAATTTATATAGTTAACACGCTATATCATTATAAAAGTTTAAAAAGTTTCTATCACTGATTCTTTTTATATAATTATAATACTAGAACATGTGGTAGTAGTTCAGTTGACACAGTACTCGCTTTGTAGACAAACTTTAATTAAATTCTATAATTCTTGTGCTGCAACCCAGTAGACATAATTGCTGAATCCGATTGGGAACAATGAGATCTTAATACCAAAAACCTTCTCTGGAATTTTTGCCTATGCTATTCGACGTTAAACTGCAGGTCCTCCGTGTTTTCACCTAGCGCTAAGGAGAAGCACATGGCAGATAAGCAGTGGGGCGTAAAAGGTTGTTGATCTTCATCTAAGTTAGTTGATAATGAAAATTCACTGTGTCACATACTGCATTGAGGAAAAGAGTTGGTACAGTATGGAGTTTCATCATCATGTTTTACCACTACGACCTATTTAGGGCCCTGGTCTTTCCGGTAACATTTTCTTCTTATTACAGCTTTTCTCCTCCATCTTATATTTCCCAATGCCTTCACATCTTTTTCTATGTTATCTAACCATAGCGTCCTTGGTCGTCCTTGTAAACTTCTTCCCTCCAGTTTATTGCATAAAGCATTGTTCGGTTTGCTTCTCCCATTATTTCTACATGACCTGGCGATTTCAATCAGTATCTTTTGACGGCTACCAAGTCAAAGGCGGTGTAACTGTTTGTAATTTTTAGTATGTTTTTATATGCCATATTCCCCATTTTTACACCTCCGTAGGTTTTTCCTAGTGTTGAGAAAATAGAAAATATAGTTATTAGCTTGCACTTGAAATGTCGATAGATAGCTTCCGTTTTAATCAATGGTATAACTAAGGTTAACATGTAGTATAAACAAACTGTTTCACTGTACGCATTTATAAAACTTTTTTGCGGTTATGGATTTGAATTCTTAAATTCTTGGAACGTCTGTTGATCTGTGTAGGGCGTTTCTAATTACCCACTGCGTGTTGATTGTAGTATGTAAGACTTTATTTTGCAGTACCTGCCGTCTGTTACGTTAGTTTTTGACTTAGCACCCTAGATACAGCATCCGTAGATGAATATGGGTGTGATTATGGTAGTGTAAATTATGTAGGTTTAAAATATATCAAATAAAATAAAAAAAAATATAAAAATTACCAGTAGGATATAAGTATTTAGGAGTAACGGCCACAAACGAATGTAAAAGAGAAAGACACACGATAAACAGAAGCGAACAGGCAGAAAGTCAATACAACTACTGAACTCGGTCTTGTGCAGTAAGGATATTACCAAACGCACAAAGAAGACAATCTATAAAACCATCACAGAGACTATTACAACATATAGGTCTGAAGTATTGGTTATAAATAGAAGGATGGAAACTAGACAGGCTGCAGTCGAAATGAACTTCTGGAGAAGAAGCTGCAAAGTAGCTAGGCTGGATAGGGTACTGAATGAAATTATAAGAGAAAGAATGGGAGTAGAAGACTTGATCATGGGCATAATTAGAAAAAGAAACTGTTATGGTACGAACATTTAAATAGAATGACAAATAAAAGATGGCCTTACAGATTGCTAAATTGGGTTCCATTTGAAAGAAGAAAGCGGAGAAAACCACGCACTAGATGGAAAGAGGAAGTGGAGAAAACCGTGAGATCCTATAATTTGGAAGAAGGAGATTGGGAGGATCGTAAACGCTGGCAACAAAGAAGCGAAAAGTAGTGGCAGCTGTAGAATATCGCATTCATTTTGGTCTCTATAAAACAGTCGATTCTTTAATTATAAACTTCAGTGTAATTTATTTTCATCAATTTCTTTATGAATAAAATGTTCCTGAAATGTAATCTATATAGAATAGTACGTAGTTTTAAACAATACCATTATTTCTATATTTGTCTTGTCTCAACAATATATATATATATATATATATAT
>JABXWE010036955.1:0-22028 GCA_014611495.1 Limonius californicus
ACACCCTGCTCTACTATTCACAGACATTCGATAATAACAGAAGAACTTTTCAGGGTATTGTCTATGTTCATTAAATTTTAAATTAAATTGTCCTGTAGATAGTCTGCTCCGAAGAATAGGATGTATCCACCAACAAAGGATTCTGTTTCGTTTGTTTCTTAAATGTAAATACACACTCATTGCAGCAATGCAACCTACTTGTACAACATCCATTATGCCACTGACTGTATTAATGACGATATCAACGCTCTCGTGTAGTCGCTAGACGTCGTGGCAGCGTGAAACACGCAGCGATAAATCCGTCCGTGTAGTTTTACCCTTAAACGGCTCTTGTAGCACTGAAACTGCGATAATCGTTGGAATTCTTTAACTCGGCTGTTCTACAACAATTATAGCAAGTTAGCTCTTATTTGCATTTATGCAGCAAGTTCTTTATTTTATTAATGTCATGTACATATTATATGTGTCGAGGTTATACACATTAATCGGTCAGCACTGCACTTGTAGTAACGTTTCCTGGAATTATATTGCAATGTTTACATCACTGACAATGTCTAAAATAGTAAACAAACAAGCAGCTGTAAATGCAACCTCATCTAGTTCTGCATACTTGAAATACTCTAGATTTCTAACAAGTTTTAAAGCTATAGTATTTTATAATTTGAAATAACGCAGATACGAATCTGCTCTTTTTATATATCTGACTTTAAGGTACCGCCGCATTAAAGTAAATTTTTTTAGCTGACAGCCATGGTTATAACAGTTTTTTAGGCCAACTGGCCGTAGGCGTATAAGCAGTTAAAATTTAGTGTTTCTTATTAAAATTGAAATAGCATGGGCCACTAAACTTTAGAAAGCTGTAACTAAAACATGCGTGATTTTTAATTCACTGCGTCTCCATATTTTTTAAAACATTTATTTTTCCATATTTTATAAGTAGCTCACAACCATTATTACTACAACGTGATAAGAAGAGGACAGCTTACTAAAAAATATTTTAAGAACACTTCAACATCACGCAGCTAATCGGTTCGTTAATTTATTTCAAAGGGGTTCAGTCCATTAGTTAAAATTAGCCAAGACATATTTCTTGTTAGACGTTTGTTATTGAATGCCAATGGTGAATTATAAACTACAGACAGGTTATTTTCGACGATGTTCTAACTTCTGCTCACTTCCCGAACATATTTGCTCCTGTGTACTTCACTAAAAACAGCTGCTCCAAATTTTTAGATAAGATATAAATTATTTTTAGTTTGGGTAAATCAGGAAGTTGTTAAAATAAGTAGGTCATAAGGAAAGTGTCTGCCGTGTATGAGGGCAACCGTAAAAAAATATACATGTTATGATAACATTTTTTTAAAGGAAGTGTTTCAAATATTGTGCTCTTCCTCTTATACACTACCTTTATAAAATGTCGGCAGTAGCGATAGTAATAGTGGAGTACAAATTTGCAAAAAGCATAACATATGTTCCAAAAAACAGCATCTAATTCAGTATTCCTAAGTGAACATATTTTATTAACATCTATATACTAGCTACACAGAATGTGTCTCCCCATTACCTACAGTATTGAAATTAGAGTACATTTAGAAAACCATAAAGTTCAAGCAATAGCAGGCTTTAACGTTTAATTTTTTTCATTACAATGGGTCTATTTCTAATTTTGGTAAAAAATAATTTAAATTAATTTATATGTATATCAGTGTTCCTTTGCAATACACTTATTGGATTTTTTTTGCAGTAAAAGAGTTTATTTTTGGTGTTTTATCGAGATTTCTGAAGAATAATACTATATACAGATTGCTGATTTTGAATAAGCTAAATAGGGATAGAACATGTACGAGGCTTGTTCAACTGAAACCCATCTTCGATCAACTTAGCCCTGAAAACAAATGCAATAATTCAAATAACGTTTGTTATTGTTAGTAGCGTTTGTAAGCAACCCATTAATAAGTTTCTGGCGTTTGAATTTCATTCTGATTTTTAAAACTTCGATTTTGAAGTGGTGTTTGTTGTTGAAAATCCGTCCAAGTTTGATCAGCGTGCGTTCCTACAATTTTTATGCGCTGAGGGTGTGCAGGCATTGCTGATCCATACGCGAATGCAAGCAGTGTATGGAAATGCACGTATTGCGTACCCAACTGTGAATGAATGGTGCCGAAAATTTAAGAATGGAAAAGAGGGGACTATGGATGAGCTGCGACCAGGTACACGATGTACTGCATTAACAGAAAACAATATGGCATGTGTGGAAGGCCTTAGAGAAAATCGTAGAATTTCAATTAGAGAAATATCAGAAATTGTTGGTGCGAGTGTAGGATCTGTCCATAGTATTGTTCGTAATCTGGGTTAAAGCAAAGTTTGTTCGCAATGGATTCCTCGTCTCTTGTCTAATGAACAAAAATGCTTGCGAATGGGCTTAGCTCTGTAACACCTCACAGATTATAGGCAAAATGGTGATGACTTTCTTCTGTCAATAGTTGCTGGTGGCGAAACTTGGTGCCATTACTACGAGCCATCCAGTAAGTTATCGTCGATCCAGTGGAAACATTCAAGTTCACCACCACCGAACAAGTTTAAAGCACAACCTTCTGCAGGGAAGGTGATGCCAACATTTTTTTTTTGGACCATAAAGACCCTTGCTGTTTGAGTTTAAGGAACCTAGAGTAAATGCCAATGCAAATCTGTACAATAAAACTTTGAACGAGCTTCATCAAGCAATAATGCGGAAGCGTCCAGGAAAACTTACGCGTGGGCTCATTTTGCTGCATGACAATGCTAGGCCTCATGTTGCTAATGTGGCAAATTAAATTTTTCTAAGAAAGAAATAGAGCGTTTTAGAGCATTCACCGTATAGAATGGATCTATCGCCTTGCGATTTCCATATTTTGGACCGCTGAAAAGGCGTTAAAGTTCGGCATTGTCAGTCTGACGCAGAAGTACAGATAGCTGTGGAAGACTTCAATCAGCAGCCACAAAAATTCTATGAGCAGAGTGTACGTCGGTTGGTAGAACAATAGAATAGGTGCCTTAACTGTGACGGTAATTATTTGTAATTAAATTGTTGAATACATTTGTTATAAAGCAAAGATGGGGTTCAATTAAACACACCTCGTATAAAACTATTTAATATCCTGTTGCCTAATTTGAAACAAACTGTGCACGAAACACCTCATAAGTTGTACAGAAATTACTTACCTCCACTTATCATATGTATAATTCTGTTGAATTGTGTGATAAACACATAAACATATTAATGGAATATTAGGTAATACTACTTAATCATAAAATTAACTTCCATCCGTGTAGCGCAGTGGTGAAAATTTTGTTTTACATATCATATTTTAAATATTTGTATCCCACAATTGCACCGTTTTCTTGTAAACTTCTTTATTTTGTATTGAATATGCATAGAAGTAAATATTTAACCGTTGTTATACCCATAAGAAAGATTACTTTATAAGAAAACGTTATGTTTTATGGTAGAATTAATAATTACAATATCCTATTTAGATCTAGTACTTAATGTTTTTGTCTATAAAGCTCCATGAAAGTGTAATAACTCGGTTAAATTTTTATGAAATCTGTGAAAGAACATACAATTATGGGTTTCGAATACAAACTATGCTCGCAGAGAAATATCCCTGTAATTAATAATTACAGAAAATAATTAATTTCATCTTTATCATTTATAACTTGTTCTAAACTTTGCAGGACGTTAGAAGGGACTACTTGTACTAACTACTAACCGGGTGATATGCGGCTTAAAGATAAGGCCAAGGCTTTGAACACTACTGATGGCTTATATCAACCCCTTTGTTTGAGGGGAGTATAGTAGGTAGTAATAAAAATTTCCAGTGTTAAATAGAGCTCGAAGACCTTTAAGCTACAATCAATTCTCTACATAATTACTAAAAATTTCTAATATCATATCTAGCCTTTATTGGTTTTTTCTCTTGGGAACATTATTAACATTCATATATTCAAATAGGATTTCCACTACAATTTTGATTTTAAGATTGATGTTATTTCAATTATGAGACCTTGAAAATCATGGATAGAAATTCTAAAACACCTTGCCCGACACTATCTACAAAAAAATTATCAAAACATTTGGTATAAAGCTTCGCTACCGGGTCTGTTTAAATCCCAAACTCAAGCTGATGTAAAGCGTCACCTGCAGCTACATAATGGGGACCTACTGTGCCCTCACGTTGTTTTGTTCGTTTTTCATCCAAAGTGAACACCTGCAACTGGAAGAAAGCGTAATAGACCTGATTATTGGGTACGTTTAGCATCCATCGTGCTACTCAAGCACGTACGGTAATTGTCAGTTAATTACTTACTGCAGATTTTATTGCACGGTGAAAATGCAGTAACCTTACTAAGGCAGTTTTTTAAACTACGGTAAAAGTAGAATGGGTACGGAATTACAAAGAACTTTTATGTGAACAATTGCAGGCCTACGCTGCCCGCCTGAGTAAGTAAAAGGCTATTGTACTTCGAAGTAGAGTATTATTATTTGTTCAGGTGTTGTGTGCACAATGAAAATTTAAAGTTTAAACCAATTGCTGCTTTCTGCATTTATGTGGTGTTTTGCGTATGATGCTTTAATTTACAAGAAGATTAAGTTAATATACGGGGTGTTTAAAACATACGTTCGGATATTTTACCCACTTATAGATCTCATCAATACAAACAAAAAAATCGTAACAGACATGAGTTCAAAAATCAACTGTTTTCGAGATATGGAGTTTTTTAAGAAAATAAATATAGCTTGTTATTTCAATCAGTTCCTCACCCATTAAAACAAATAGCCGTGTTAATAAAACATTTTAATTGCAAATAATTAAAGTCTCCGTAAAAATGAACGCCGCATTTTTTGAAAGATTTCCGGATTCATACGAACAGTCTGGCAGGCATGTTCTATTCGTTCTTGCAATTCGTTATTCACAGGTCTTGAATAAACTAACGACTTTAAATACCCCCAAATTCAAAAGTCGAGCGGATTGAAGTCAGGAGATCTTGGTGGCCACACAACTGGACTCCTCGCCCTATCCACCTGCCGTTATAATTTTTGTTTAGAACCTTTCTGACCATGATTGCAAAATGTGCAGGAGCCACATATTCATTCTATGAATGAGAGGTACATCTTCTAACAATAGTGGCAAGGTATTACGCAAAACGTCAAGATACCAGTCAAACGGTTCGGAAGAAAAAAAGGTCATGGTCATGGTTATGGTCTCCATTTCAATGAGATGCGAAGGATGTGCGCAAATGGAAGGAGGACATGTAGAACATCACTTTAATATACATATACGTATATTCGGGTTTTATACAGCATGTCACCGTCTTCCCGTGCCCTGTCGCCACCTCTCTCAGTTCTGCGCAGCGCATACTCCTCCGTTAAGTCTCTTGCTGCCATCGTTTTTCTCATTCCTTTATTCCACGATAATCTCGGTTTTCCTCATTTCGTTTTTCCCGCAGGGATCCATTTCCACATTCGCATTGGCCATCTATTGTGGTTCATTCGTAAGAGGTGTCTGAACCATTTTAGACCTCGCATTTCAATTCTATTAATAACGGTTTCTTCTGCTTGAGTTCTTCTTCTAATTTCCTCATTGGTAATATGGTCTCTTCTTGACATATCGGCGCTTCTTCTGAGATAATCCATTTCGAAGGCGTTAAGTTTTTTCTTATTTTCTGCATTGAGCGTCCATACTTCCGATCCATAGCACAATACGATTCTACTAAGGATTTACCTATATGCCTTTTGTTTTTCACTGTAATGTTTTTATCCCACCAAACTGTATTCAAACATCCTATAATCCTTTGACTCTGTTCTATTCTATTCTTTATCTCGTGTGCTGCCATTCCTTCTTTGTTATAATCGTTCCCAGGTATTTATATTGAATAACTTGTTTAACCTATTCATTATTATTTAGTAAGATCGTAAATTGTGCGTCTGCATTTACCGCTTTATATTCTGACTTCTTAATGTTGATCTTCAGACCCCATTCCTAGTAAGCGTTTTGAAAAATGCCGGTGAAAATAAAACGGATAATCAACCCGAAGGGTGGAATCATAGGTTTAGCAATTTAGTGGGAACGAAACATCCTACAATATGGCTTCTAATAAGTAAAATACGGCAAGAACTAGCAATAGACTGAACTAAGTAGGGTTTCTGGTTCGGATATATCCGAACCCGAAAACCGCGGTTTTCTGGGCAAACGCCGAAACCGAAAAACCGACATAAAAAACGCGGTTTTCGGTTTTTTCCCCGACAGGAACAATTTCTGTATATTTTGAAAACAAGATGCTTCGAAAACGGGGAAACCACCATCACAAAACAGGAATTTATGAATGTATATATACCATACTTTTACCACCCCTTTTGTCGGCGAAGAAATATTTAGTGCCAAGACGTGTTCAACAAAAGTACTTATATACAAACAATTCGCTCTTCTAATTCCACGAAACAGGAGTTGGCTATATATAAAAGAACTTCCGAGAAAACCAAAAATTTAAATCTTTTGTTTCAAGCACTTTCCACAATTAAAGCAACATCCACCTACGCCGAAAGAACATTTTCCTTAAGCGCCAACTTTTGTACAAAATTACGATCCCGGTTAAACGACAAACATTTAAATAGTTTAGTGTTTTTAAAATCTGATTATTTAAATTTAAAATAAATTGTTTAGTTTATAATGGTTTCAGCGTTTCTTTCCAGGTTTTATTATACATAAGTGACTTATTAATGTTTACTGTATATGTCTGATATACATATTTTAATCATTCGTATTTTTAATTATTTGTATTAATTATCTTGCATATTTTATTTATTAGTAAACATTAAGATAAATTTAAAAGATTGTTTTATTTAAAAGTAGGCAAGAAAGTATGTAAGTATATAAGTATTTCGGCGGTTTTAAAAAAGTGCGACTTTTAAGAAACTTTCATTCTCATTAAGTGCCAACTTTTAAGTACAAATTTTATTAATTAATTCAAAACGGCTTTTCACTTAATTTTGATTATAAGTATATGTATATAAGACAAAGTTCTTAAAAACTGAAACCGAAACCGCGGTTTTCAATTTTCAAAAACCGAAAACCGCGGTTTTGAAAAAGTTCGGATTTTCAGAAACCCTAGAACTAAGTTACTGTAGAATAGAGCTGGACTTCAGATAAAGAAAAAATAAGCAGATAAAATATCAGCAACTGCAAGCATTGTGTCAGAAAAATCGCCATGTCACGCTTGAGGATTGAGAGCTATAACACAATTTTAAAGCAATATTATATTAACTTTATATCGTTTATTAATATTACTCTTAGTTTCATAGACCGAGTGCTTAAATATCATATTCTTCTGTAATTATTATAATTTTCTAATTTTTATTAATGAAATAATAAAGAAATAAGTTTTCTTCCATTCATATGTACTCTCAGTTTCGAAAAGGTGAGTTTAAATTATAAGCATCAAAATTAAAGTAACATTTATTTGGGGTGATATTTCTTCTGGATGACATTTTTGCCGGTGACATTTAACCCCGGTGACATTTTTACTGATGCCAGTTTTTCCGGTTACATTTTTCCTAGATTCAGAATAGATCTTCCAATAAAATATGCAACTTAATGTAAGATATAAAATGGAAGAATCAAAGCTGAAGCTAAAGGGAATTAAAAATTTAATATTGCATTAGAAAACTCTGTAAAATGACAAATAAATTAAAATGTCTGCTATTCGAAACTATTTTGCACTAGTTTGTAAAGCACTAGCAACAAATAATTTTCAAATCACCTAGCAGCCTTTTGGTCAAAGGAAGTTATTCGTTTTCCTTGATTTTAGCGCGAATAAGGAACACTCGTATGCTTTAATAAATATTGCCGGAGAAATATTGAGCACTGAGCACATAAGATTACTTCTCAAGAAACAATAAATTAGTATAGTAAAATTATATTTTCCAAAATCTTTGACAGGGTTAGTGTATGTAATGAAACGTATCGTTCTGCTAAGAGTTTCACGCTCTATAGTTGTAGTGGTCTATTTTGCATTTTACGTATAATAAGGTACTACATCTTTAAAATTGGTTATACGGGCCAAGTATCAAATAATCATCGTCAGTACGCGTTGACGGTATGTGTTTTCCCAATCTCTATTCTGATCATTTTGTTTACATTCAGCCAAACATACAATTTGTTCTATACTTTATAATCAAGCTGTATATGAATCTGACTCTTTCTCGCCATCATTTGTGCTACGGCTATGGATGTTAGATTTCAATTACACTCTCATTTCATGTTTACATTAATTTTACATTAAAGTCGTGAGATTTTCTATTCTGTTTGTACACCGTAACCAATTAATGCATTTTGAGTTTAAATCTGCATGCCTGTTCGAATGTTATTGTTATACTTTGCAATAACCAATTATTACTGTTATCTGTGACACCATTATAAGAACAAGTCGAGCTTGACAGTAATAACTAACATTAGCCATGCCAGTTTCGAAGTATAAGTATTATTACCGCAATTATTATTAATAACAGGACTGAAGTATTCTTCAATGATGTAGGTAAATGTTCATGTTCGGAAAATACTACACACTTCGTGTTTTACTTTCTGGCTTTTTTCAGCTGAACTTGCGAGAATTTCGTTGCGTGATTTTAGAAAAGAACTTAAGCAGCAGCAGCGCCTTTTAATTTTCGGACACCTTGTTTAATCCGGTTTTTGGATTTTTTATACCTTTTCAGGTGTAATTTATAGTTTGCCGTTAAAACGGCGGGATTATAAGTGTTCTAACGCTGAAATTTAATTTGGAGTTTCTTTAATCTTATTTGGCCTTACCGAAAACAAGTTTATACTCGGAATGTAATTTATTAATATTACATGCAATACTCCTGGATCTTCTCAATATTTTTCCATTAAACCGGAACTTTATCGCCTAAGCTGCTTTTAGATTAATTGTGGTCGGTTACCATGCTCCAAAAGTTAAACGAATTAATACTTTTAAGCAATATAAATTTCAATTTTGTGGTGAGTTTTCTCTACTGTTTCTTTATCCATTTAAATCTTGGCACAAGTGAATTAATTTTGGACAAAATTTGCATTTTGAAGCGATATTTTGGCTTGAATTACTTCTTGATGGTTTATTGTAGTATGTTTTGAATCAACTGTGTATTTTGTCAATAATATTACCGCATTTTAGCGTGGCTATTTACTCAGAAAGTGTAAAATAATTTTTGTAAAGTTCGTATAGAAGGTTTGCCTTACAACTACTATAGATTTTTATCTAAAATCTTTTAACATTAAGTCTATCTGTTTAAACGACAAATTTAAGTGTAAGAAACTTTCTCTTATCAAACTTTCAAGGTGGGTCCTCGTCTTTAACTGTTCGTAAATCAAGCCAACCCGTAAATGGAGACTTTTAAAAGAAATTCGATACCTGAAACGACTTTATTTTACAGCCTATTCAAAGGACCCCCAAAAACTAATTTAGTGTACTCGTGGCACCTTAATTTGTGACCCAAGCAGGAGTTGCCTAGACTTGATATTTGATATTTTCAGAACTTTAAAAGGCGCCCCTTTAATATATTGGCGTGTGTCGCTCACTTGGCGCGTTTGTGAAAACGCCAATCTAGCTGTGACTCGATAATGTATTCTGCAAGATTACCAAACAATGCAATAATAAAATTGTATAGCATTAGCAACGACAAAAGAGCTTGTAATGTTTGATTGTAATTCATTTCAATTCAACTTAGAAAGCAGGGCTTACGTATCTTAAACAGTCGTAAGGCAGGCTTAGTGATTGTTTCTTTATACAGCCTGTTCCAGAATGATGTGCTTTAAATTCAGTGGCGACCTCTACAAAATAATTACTTTAAACTACCAAACACGTGGAGACTTGAATATGCTGTAATAAAAAAGTTACAAATTGTAATTATGTAAGTAAAACTTGCAGTTAATGATACATAATTTCAAGACTTAAATTAAGTCTATGAAGGATGAATGCTAATCAGCTATTTAAATTTGAAATAAAATTTTATAATTTCATTTAGAGCTGCTGAAACTGTTATTAATATAATATCTATAATGGCAATGTTTGTTGAAGATGAAAGCCACAATGAATACGCGATTGAAATTATTATTGTATAAAGCAGCTTTTTAATGGCCGATTTTGGCACCTCATTGTTGTTCGTAGAATTCAGCATTACTAGTGATCTGATTTGTATGCATTAGTATGTAATAATTGCCCCCACAGTGCAAACATTTTTCAGCGACATGTGAGCCACTGATGTAAATTTGAAGATGCATATAAATTGAAGCATATTCCTGCAAATTTGACTTTGCATATTTTACATATTTTTGGTATTTTTGTGCTTCTTCCTAATCGAATTTTCAAAATGTATAAAATGTTTTAGATAATCTGCCGTAATCTAAAAACCTCCACTTTTTAAGGAAAGGCAAGCTTTCTTGCATTCCGAATATACTCCTACAGGTCATCAAATGCAAATCCGTGTTTTTAGAAACAACAAAAAGTATTGATTGATGAACAAAACAAGTGTGTTTGTTTAAGCCATACGCTTTTATAACATTAATACAATGATTTAATAGTTATCAAAGCATAGTTCAGTTATTAAAATTGTTTATTGTTGGAGAACACGAGATATTTACTTCTAAATACATACGAGCATATGAATTGCTTGAAAAACTTGGACGGATTGTACGTTCATTCAACATATTTGATAATTAGTGATACTGAGTGACGCCTTAATCTGCGTGTCCAGCTATCAGGACATTGAAGTTTTGGTGGTGGTATATAAGTATATAAATATTAAAAACATTTGTAGAAATCACTGCGACAGATAATAAAATAGACTCAAGAGTTATACTACATTTGCAGCCGGAACAGGTGTAAAAGATTAGGCTAAATGCGGTTTTTAGCTATTTTAAAACTTTCTTTTAGGTTATGAAAGTTGTAAATTTGTATTTATTATGTGATGTTAGGATGTTTTTAATATGGAAGAAGCAGAGTGGTCTGACTAACGAGCAATTTTTTAAATTGATCTTGCCGTCCTCTTGGACATTACGTTTTTTAGATTGAATAATGTTGTTTCTTTAGATATGGTAAAAAACTCAAATGTAGTGATAGGTAGACAAATTCTAAACCGTCTAGGTTTCTTTTGAAAATCCATTGCTCGCATTCAAGAGGTTCCAAAGAATTGGAGAAACCTTGTAGACCATTCAGCAGTTAACATATGTGTTCTATAGCAATAAATAAATGGAGCAACTGAACTTATATCTAATCTACTCAAAAATTAATAGGGATATTGTAATATAAAGCATATATGTTTGTATTTGGCGACTAATGGTCGTCTATTATTGATAATTAAAGTAAGCGGCAATGTTTGAGGTTAAAAGCAAAAAACAGTCGAATCCAGTTACAATTATTTAACCGTATTAGTGTCAAGTCGGGTTTGTGTGTTTGATCGAATAATCTTTCTTGTCTTCTTAAGATCTTTTTTGTTCATGGTTTTTTATTCGCGTGTTACATTTGTGTTCTTAATAATAAACAACAATGCAGAGAAACCATTTAACAATAGAACAACGAAATTTAGCTATTGCTATGCACCAAAGAGTAGATCGCCAGGTTGAGATTACTGATATGTTGGGAATAACGCAGAGCGTAATTTCATGTGCCCTTTCGCGCCTTAGAGAAGCAGGTACGACTGCAAGAAGGCCTGGAAGTGGATCTTTTCGCATCACAACAGCTCGTGAGGATCGACTTCTGCTAATTAATGCAAGAATTCACCCCTTTTCAACTGCTCGACATCTACAGCAAGTAGCAGGAAATCGAGTCTCCGACCAATTATGAGAAATCGATTGTATGAGGTAGGACTTACCTCATACCGCCCCTGAGATGTCCTACAAGAACTGTGGCTCAAACGCAGACACCGGGTGGATTGGTTAAGATGTAGGCTTCAAGAAGCGACACCATGGAATGATATACTGTTTTCGGACATGTCCAAATGTTGTCTCAGCAATGATAGCTGGCCTCAAAGAGTATAGCGTAGTGCCGGATCCTACGTTACCTCAGTATACCCAATCAGTCGTTGCCTTTGGTGGTAGTGGTCTTATGGTATGTGCTGGAATTTCTTTATGATGGCGTACTGACCTCCATATCTTTAATGGTACACTCACGGGCCAAAGTTATGCCCAGAGATCATTATGGACCATGTTCTGAACCGTCGCAACGCTGTTGGATATTTTGTTTTTCTTGACGACAACGCAAGGCCGCATCGTGCTCTGGTTGTTTTAGAGATGCTTCGAGATGACGAAATAAACCATCTTGTTCTCCCTCAGCTATGCCCAGACCTCAACTCCATCGAGCATGCATGGAATCTTTTGCAAAGACAACTGGATCATCATAATCCAAGGCCTACTAACAGCTGAGGAATGTATTGCCGGTACTGTGTCATCAAATTCCACAAAAACATATTGATAATTGCATTGAGAGTATCCGAGCAAGGTGCAGAGCAGTTTTACTGCCAGAGGTATTAGAATTTAATAAATTTAAGTTAAGTGAAAGGAGAGAATAACGATTTTCATTATAATATTGTTAAATTTCTTCTTTAAATGTACCTTTGTTGTAATTTTCATGCCCATTTTGTTGTTTTGGTAGTTCTTTATTATAAATGCAATTGGTGTTTCCTTTAAGTGTCAGTACACTGCAATATCCCTATTCATTTTTGAGTAGTTTATTATACTATTATAGCAAATGAAATAAATTTTATTCATCGTCCTCTCTGTTTCTTTTAAGATAGTTCTTAAACGCATACATTGTGATTTTTAAGGACAGATGTAAGTGCATATATCCACATTATATGTATAGTGAGAGCCAACATATTTTGACATTTTTAAGTTTATAGCAATCCTATCTTTAATAATTACATTTGAAAGAAATATCACACCATCTGGTCGTTAATTTTCTAATATGGTAAGTTGTGCAATCGAATTTTTTCACCGTACAATATGATGAATACAATTTTAGATAAATTGTGGTTATATTAAGAAAAAACTTGCCTTAACTAAAATAATGTTTATAATGTGTTCTTATTACCATATTTCTTGTATGTCCAAAATAAGCTCTCGCCATAGATATTAATTTGTAGGCAAACTATATGATTATAGTTATACTAACAAATATATGATGTTTCTAATTAGAAAAATGCTTTCCATAAACGGTGTTTTTCGATGTTAACAACGGTTGCTCGTATAGCCTTTAAAGTACGAAATTTTTGCAAATTATCTAAAAGCTTTTATTACCTTTGTCATGATTAGCGTTATTAACAGAAATTCATTCTTTCAGAAAACATGTAGACGAAATAGAAGTACACTTGAAGCTACATGGCGTCGGTGACGGTGCAGACGCACCACCATCGGATGTCTGCAATGTCGCCCTCCAGGGACTCCATGACATATACCAGCACTAAAGGCTTACTAAATGCACCAGGGCAAAATAACTGCTTTCTCAATAGTGCAGTTCAGGTGAGATGATAAACTGTAGTCTCTTCACCTTTCATGCTGCGTTTATAAGAGGCGGCGCAACCTTGAGATTGATTTATTACGGGAACGGAAAATTTATCGTTTCGTTACTAGAATTACCCAAATTAATTTAGCTCTGATGGCGTTAAGCCAGAAAGGAAATTCTTGCCATTTTTTTTTACACCAAATAGAATTCATTAAAATATGTACTGAAGTTCGCTAATTTTTACGAGAATTCGTTCATTATGTTTTAAAATAAGTGTTTAAAAAAGTCTAGTTGGCGGGAGTTCAATTTTTCATGTCATGGAGTTTATTGCCGCGTACATATGTATATCCTCAAAAACATGGCATTGGCTATAATAAAATACGAATTTAAAAGAATATAATTTATTACAAGATGCTTGACATATAATCCATCTTTGCAAAACATTTTTAATCTGTATTTAACCGCATTTAATAATTAGAAATTTAGGAGTATTTTATACTATTTTTCTAGCAGTCCACAGTATGTTCAATAGTCGCCCAGTACCCGTCTTCTAACGTTACGTAGGTATTTAACTAATTCAGGATTTATTGGAATTGTTTACAGTCAACTTGGAAATTCAGTACGTTAGTCTTATTATAAATTAGCAATTCAAAGAATATATTCTAAAGATCATTCTGAAAATTTTAAATATATTTCAATTCCTTATTTTGGTGATATATCGGAGAAAATTGCCAAAATTATAATCAAATCAAATACATTTAAAGTAATTTATAAAACAACAAAAAACACTTTCAACACCTTATTCAACGCAAAAGACAGAACTAACGATTTGTTAAAATCAGGTATTTACAAATTAAACTGTTCACATTGTAATTATGTATACATAGGTCAAACAATTAGAAATTTTGACACCAAATACTAAGAACACATACGCTCATACAAATATAAAGACCCAGAAAAATCTAACTATGGTAAACACTTATTAGAACACAATCATGCATTGATATCAAATAATATAACATTTTTATACTTCTAATAAACGTTAATTGGATATACTCGAGGCCTTGCAAATTCACAAACACACTTTATCAAACACCTTTAACGAATGAGCAAATTGAGCTCATAAAGTCCCCGCTATTGGAAGTTTTGGAATAGAAAACCTGAGCCAAGCCCAAAACCAAGGTCCAGTGTGCTGTTACCTTAGCTACAAATGTTTACTACATTAAATGCTTTTGATAATGGCATATTGTATGTCGAAATACGTATAAAGCAAAAACAAAAATAAATACTTGTTGAAATTGGTATTATTATTATTAAATATAAGTTGTATTTAATTCGCAGATAAACATATGTTCTAGTTTTAGAATTCTGTAAATTAAAATCAGCATTAGCGTGACGACAGTGCACTGCGTAGTCTTGAATTCTGCCATGGATTAATTTGTGCTTAAAGAAAACAACATGGCATAATACGATAATTAAGCCTATAGGCTAGTTACGCAAATACCTGGTAGTAAAATGTGATTACCCTAGACACTTACCAAACGTGAAGTTCAATGTTTTCTTGCTCAAGGATTAATTTACATACTATAAATTTTATACAATGTATTTCGTTAAGTGCGTTTCTCTACCATTTTATGATGTGTCTGTTTTACACATAATATGTACAATAAAATTTTAAGAGGTGATACAATTGTAAGAAGCACTAAAGCATACAACTAATACTGGGAAAAGTAATAAATTATAGAAGTAATGTAAAGACAGTTTAAAAAAATAATATTACTTAGTTATAGAAGTTTAAATAATTACGAACAAAATTAGTTCCAAAAACCATTCCCAAAACAGAAAAGAGGTTGTAAAGTTATATCTGCACTCTTCATTTTTCAAAAGATAGTCTACCGATGCACCCTACCGGAGCCATTTATCAATACCAACATATCTTAAGCTATTTCTGTTGCTTCATATGTATCTATGAAGCATATAGAAAACATAAAATTTGTTATCATTTTATAATTTACCATGACAGTGTACATGGAAGGTCCATTTAAAACATTTAAACATTCTAATCCGAATTTCTCGTTCTATACACGTGCCTCTCCCACTGTTGAGAGAAAGTTTCGAAACGTTTTATTAATCATCCAAGCAGTCAGCTTGAAAGTTGTACAATTTTCGAGGTGATTGAGAAGTTTGTCGATGTTATACTAACCGACAGTTTACTTACAAAAATGTGCAAAATTGTATCCTGATTTAGTTGTTGGGAGTTGCATGAATATAATTCATTGGGAAATTTTCCTTTTCGTTCAATCATTAAAGGTCATCTCATTATTTAGCGATCAGTTTAGTTATATTCGATGTTGAGGGTTGTTTGCATAATTTCTAATTTGATTAAATAGCTTAGATTGTAGTGAACGTTTCTGGTAGCAATACAAACAGCTAGGTGAATAGTCGCTACTTTCATATTTCACCTTGCTGTTCTTGCAAAAAAACGGCTACTAACTAACTGTACAGCTTGTAAGTTCACGCTGCAACTATTTCTGTATTAAACTTTAAATTGAACTGGTTTTTATCACCCATGGGTGATCTGTGACGTAGGGAAGAACACGGGAAGCTTTAAATCAAAAACTAATTAAAACGTGTTTGTTTACTACTAATAATTATAGGAACGTATAGGTTTGGTCACTGATTAAATACCTTGAGAAAATATGATACACAGAGGTTAGGGAAGTGCTCCACATTCTTAAAACTGTTGGAATTTGGAGCAGTACTGCCTGCGTCTGATTGGAATTTCGGTAGCACACCTTTGCTTATAGGTCTTCTCGAATACGAGTAGATTAGTTTTTTGACAGGCTAGAGCGTAATTGCTACCCAACGAACTACCATTAATTTACGTTTCTTGGAATAGCTATTAATTTAGAAAAATTTTACAACGTATAAAACTTTAATAGTAGGTATACCAGCGCAAAGTTACATCTATTTACAACGTGCTTAAGTCTTTATTTTGAGAACTTTAAATATTTCTTTATTTTTCAATTTTATAGATAACTTAATTAACTTTGGACCGATCATGGAGGTTTAAGTTTAATGGGAAATTCTTCCAAAAAAGTAATTATTGTAAAATCTTATCTTAATCGATATTGAACCGAAAGAAATTTAATTTAGTTAATAATAAAGGTTATAGTCGTGACTCATACGCGTACGAGGAGATAAGAATCTTTAGCAATAACCCAATAACCATTGTTGCGTTTGTTTGTTAGTCCTGATCATTATTTATATTTTATATATAAGTGGTTGTCCTTTTTACGTAATTGTATTCGGAAAAACGCAATGCTGTTGTACAATTAATGGCACACTTTTTCCACTACGTACATCCCATCTTGTTAACAAATTATCTTCTAATTGTGCATAATACATTTTAATCTCATTTAAATTGCTGTAAATCATCACAGCTTCCTGTAACTATAAATAATACCAGGAATACAAATTTGCGGCACATAGTTTATCCTACAGCTAAAATAATGTACATAATAAAATTATAATAATAGTTATTAGCAACATTCAAAATAAAGTTAAAGTTAAAACATTGGTAGTAACAAATCACTACCGCTTCCTCTAAACAATCACGTAAAGACTAATTGCGGTTAATTATTAAACGTTTATCTTCGAAAGCGTTTTAAAAATACCCACATGAAGACGTCGGACAAGGACACCCGGGGGCCGTTTTTGCCATACGGGCCGTCACCGGACGTTCAACTCGCATGCACGACGTGCAAACCCATGGAGAGGTGTCCGCTTTACGAAACGAGGTACTCCTTCGTGTATGTGCGCGCTTATTTACATATGTAAATACGAAACATCTCCATAAAATTCTGGATCTGATATCTTCGCTTGAAGAGGATTTTTCTAGGCACCTTTAAGTACTTGTACGTGTGATTGTTGAATGCTGATAGTGATGTAGTAGAAGTACTCTTGTATGTAAACAAGTAAAAGACAGCTACTTTGCTGCTTTAAATAGTACTACCTATTAACTAAACAATAAATGAAAATTCGGTAATAGAGATTTTGTGGTAATGTCAACATCACCTAAACTTGAGAAATGGTAACAATTATTCTTTCTTCAAATTTAAAATCCTTGCTTTAACTTGAATAACTATCAACTTTTGATAAGCACTTATGGTACAAGGATGCTTTTTTAATACCTCCTGCTCACACACTTAATAGTGTTACACGTGATATATGCTCATTTGTAATGTAAATGCTGTTTCAAGAATTAACACAACAATAGAAACTGCTTAACTTTAACTGTTTACTGTTAAAACAATCATTATCCACATCAACGGATCTTTAAACTTGGGTTGTAGCGAACTTTCTTGTTTGGCAACTCAACTGTTTACCCAGAACTGCCATTACCTTCCATCACATATGACACACAATTAGAGACATTGCAAGTAAAAGTAGGTACGAGTTTCGTATTATTACATTTGTACTGTAATGATCAATTTAATGATTGTGCTTGTCATTAATCAAATATACACACACGAATCTAATTTTAATGTAAAAAATACACAAATGCCTAATAATTTGTGATTAATATTATTTTTTACAACTACATAACTAAGAAATCCTATATTAAATGCCTTACAAAGTTCCTGCCAGTCTGTTCTTTGTTGAGAAAGTTGCAGGGATATCTAGGAAAATTCTTAGATGTGCAGCTGTAATAAGGAGAGATCGTAGACTTCTATTAACATAAATACAGAGCTTGTGGATAAATTGTAAAAAGTTGATAATAATAAAATTAAGTTGAAAAGAAATGTAAAACGTAAAAATGCATATAACAGTTATAGCAGTAAATCTCTAAACATCCAACACTAGCATCAATTAAATGGTTTCATTTGATAATATGCAGATTTTCTCGGCACAACTGGCAGTTTACAGAATACTTCTATGAAGTATAGGAATCACTATTTTCCATTGCTTTTACCCTTGCTAGATTTAACCCCCACAAATAACTTAAGAGAGAGCCTTTCAACAGAATAAGATCTTTTGAAGCGTAAACATTTCACTCATTTATTTAAGAGACATTTCAATATAATTATATACATCCACTCCAACTAGATATTATATATTTTGTTTACTTACATTTCATCACGTTTTTAAAGAAATATATTTTTTAATAGCTCTATAAGTAAGAGTAATGTGGTTCATTATATTAACTATTATTTAGCACAAAAACTATAACGTATTGCAGAAACTACAGCGTTCCAAGAATTGTAAAAGCCTTTAATGAACATAAAAACCTTCAAATAACGATCAACCAAAGTTACACAATGTAATTCAGGTTAACGAGATTCCAGTATAAAAATATGGGCACCTGTGCGTTGCCTGGAGGCACCGAACTGGATTTTTACTTTTAGTGTCGCGTTTATAAATTGAATGAGCTCTGGTTTGTGAAAACGACGTATAATCTAATTTTTTTGTCATGGAGTGAGATGGAACATGCGTAGGTAGATGGAGGATTTTAGCAGTATTAATTGGTTGTTTTAATTACGGCAGTGTTACAGTAACAGTTTTTTGATAATATAAACAGACCAAGTCTGTGGGAAGCACAAGATTTGCAAAAAATAAACAATTTTGAAAAATGTGTGTCAATTGATAATGCAGTTGTGGTGTATCGCCAATTACTACAACAGAGAGATTTACTAATGTTCAAATTGTATTAGATAACGGTAAAAATAAAATATGTAAATAAAATTTAACTGTATACAGCTTTGTTAATTCAGACATACCAGTAGTCCGAATGCTGTTAAAATTCGGACAGTTTTGTGCCATTCAAACAATCCGGACACGTTTGAAAATGGTTCAAAAAATGTTATATAAAGTACGTAAAAAACTTTTGGATGAATTATTTACTACAAAAAATTCTAATAGACAACACTCCCTCATATCCATCAAATGATGCATCAAACTTTAATACAAACTTTAGAGATGTTTTACCCCCTAACTGCACAGCAATAGTACAGCCATTGGATTAAAATGTGATACAAAATACTAAAGAGGCTTATAGAAAAAAAAAATTCAAATTACTCACTTCGTATCTCAAACCAATCGTTTAACAAACATTTTGATGAGCTACAGGGTGTAGAAAGTTGTCAAGAACTTGAATCAACCATGGAAAATTATAATTCCTTTGGGCCAGTTAAAACGACAGTGGGAATCTGAATCGGTAAATACAAATGTAAACGCCATCACGCAAATATTGAATTCTATTGATTCTCAAGTTATTCCTGAGGACGAAATGAGGAGATGGTAAACTTTACAAATCAAGATTTAATTGCAGAAGCTTCAAAAGCTGGCGATAATGCGTTAAATATTAGTAATTTCATATATGAGTTTGAAGAAGAATCTTTTAAAAAAAATCATGCACCAAGATGCCTTGCCCTTTGGTAATTTTATCAATTCATTCAATGGACGAAAGAAAATACCATTTCATTGCAAGATGTTTTTTATTAAGAAGATTAAAAGAAGAAGCTCTTTTTAAAAACACAAATCTACAAAAAATTATTATTTTAAACAAAGTGCTTCTGTGTTATTTGTTCATAAAAATAATTAAAACTCACTAAAAGTCTTTTTGCTTTACTTGTGTATTTTTCCAAATATTTTTAGAATCCGGAAAATTCGCAAAATCGGATAAGCTTTATTTGTCCGGATTAACGGCTATGTACTGTATGTGGAAACTGAATGAGAAATTATAATTTTCTAAATTGTATACCCTAAAATATGGTGCTGTTACAAGTTTGTGCAGTAAAAATTTTAATACTTTTTACCTTTGAAATTAAGTAGAAATATTGCAAACATTTGTAGCTAGGGCAACAGCACTCTGGATCTTTATTTTGGACTTTTACATTTATTTAAGTGTGTGGTGGTAGTCCAGTTGGTAGAGCGCTCGCTTTCTGAGTAAAACGTCGATTCTGGCTTTTGTTCGAAACCTAAGCATTACTATGCAGATTTATAAAAATCCTGTTTGCAACCCACCACGCACAATTTCCCAATTTGGCTTGCAAGCCTGGGATCTTAATGCTAAAAACCTTCTCTGGAATTTCTGTCGTTCAGATTCGACGTTGAACTGTATGTCCCCCGTGTTTCTACTTTAGCGCTGAGGGGAAACACGTGGCAGAGAAGAGGCCGATGTCCAGCAGTGGGACTTAAAGGAACTTCACACAGAACTCGCATACAATTTAGACCCAATTAAATATGATGTTTTTGACAATGACAATAGAGAATTAGCAAACTGAAATTCAAAAAATGCACAATACAAAAACACAAACTTCTAAGATTAGAGCAAAGCACACGTGAACTTAAAAATAATACAAAACCCAACATCATCATAAATTTCCATCCTCGTTTCCTAAATTTGTCAAACATAGAATTTAATGACAAGGAAGTAAAATTTCTAAATAAAGGATTGAAATTCTGTCCATTCCCAAAATTCACTAAGACTATTAAAGAAATTTTAAGTAAATTTTGAAAATATTTTCAAAATAATTTTTCAGTTAAGCAAATTTTCAAATTGCCAGTTTATTAAAGGACATGTCAACCGCAGACCAACATTCAAATTATAAATCAAACAAACAGTAAATTATTGCTTGCCTCAATTAAAGAAGAAATGACAACAAACTATTATATTTCTGTTAGAGCAGATAAAGGTAATACTTTAGTTATTTTACATAAACATGATTACATACAAAAAGTTAATAAATTTATAACGACTTCAAATTTAGAAACCTCAAATAGAGATCCCACGAAAAAATATATCTCATCAAACTGAAACAAACATTAAATAACTGTATTGTTACCTTAACAGATTATGAGAAAAGAAAAATAATACATCCAAACCCACAACCATCAAAACTATATTAATAAAAATACGTAAACCCCAAATGCCTATTAGATCGGTAGTCTCATACATAAACGCAACCAACCACATGTTAGCAAAAACATTAAATAATATAGTTACTAGTTTAGAATATTTTTATCAACAAAAATGTAGAACTAACAGAACGAAATGATTTAATTCAATTATTTGAACTTTGCGTTAATCAAAATTCTATCTAATTTATCTTCAGAAAAACGGTTTATCAATGGGCAGTCCAATTTCACCAATTTTAGCTAATAGATTTATGGAACATTTAGAAGATCGACTTTTTGTATCAAATCAATCTTCAAAAATTATGTTTTGGTTTATTGATGATATTTTAGCATGTTTTAATAGTTCATTTAAGTTTATTGGTGATTTCTTAAAGTTTATTAATACTCTACACTCAAACATAAACTTTACATTAGAAACAGAACAAAACGGATGTATGAATTATTTAGACTTAAACATAAAAATACTTTAAAAAACCTACACAAACGGATGTCACAATACCACATGACTCATGTCACCATAAAACATATAAATTAGCAGCCTATAGGTCTAGCTATTCCTCTAGGTAACAGTGATTCCA
>JABXWE010036956.1:0-11308 GCA_014611495.1 Limonius californicus
AATTGTAACTTATCACAGTCTTGAAACCTTACTTCCATTTCCATTACAATGTGATCCAGTACTTCATGAAACAAAATTTTATAGTTTCTTGTAATGTCATTATTTGTAAGGCTAGCGTATTCCCGCTTAGGGCGCTTAGAAATATCGATTTGTGTTATTTCTATTTCCTTAGCCTTTTCGAAGAGTGTATCAAAGAAATCGCCATTCCTTTTCCTCTTTAATAGTTCAATAGTTTTATTTATTTTTGTAACACAAAAATTAATATCCAATGATTTCTTTTGGAGAACATCAAATAGTATGTCAGTGAGAGAGAAAATATCATTAAATACTACAGCTAAAAATGTAAATTCAAAATTGTTGAAATCATTTAAATACCGACTGTCAAACCTGAACATTCAGTTCAGCGGCTGATTGCGCCTGATTGCGCCTGAACTCTTCACTTCCGCAATTCACCGTGAAGCAATTTATTGTAGATATTAACGTAGGCGTTACCGTGGCAACGGAGGTATGAGTGCAGAGTTAAATACGTTTGAGGCTGACTCTTCACTACAAATGCGCGAGTGTTGTAGGTAAGATATTTTATGGTCATTGTGTTCACGCTCGACGGACTGCATTTAAAATTTAAATGTTAGATACAAGGGGACTAGCAAAATGTAATGTGTTTGTTTTCACTAAGTTTATTGTATCTACGAGTATGTATGCCATAAATAAACGACTCCTAATAGGTGTAATGCCGATAAATAATTTGTTATGTAATTTAAATAAATATTGGCAATTAAATGAAAATTTTAAGTGAAGGGACACTTCACCTGCTTCACTTGGCGAGCCGCCACTGGCTTGCACTAAGTATTCTCTTTCTGATTTCTGATGTTTCATGATTGTCATTGGTTATAGTAGTTCCTAGGTATTTAAAGCTGTTGACTGCGTCTGAGTTGAAGGTTTCGGTTATTAAATTTGGTTTATCCTTGGTCAGTATGACCTTTGTTTTCTCTGTAATTATTTCAAGTCCGGCCTGTTTTCCTTGATAATCGAATTCCGCGAAAACTTTATTGGCACCTAATATCGTTCTCCTCATTGCGTTTATGTCGTCGGCATACTTGCGGTGATTTACTGCATGTCGTGCAGTTTGGGTTGATGTTTATACTACGGACAACTTTTTCTAGTGGTAAGCTATCTCCCCGTCTGAAACTTCTTGTTGTTGTCGCTACTTCTGATGTTTTTCCTTGGATCTTCACTTGTATGTGTGTTTCGTCAAGGATGGCCTTAATTTTATTAGTTTTTTTTGTATTCTAAATTATTCAAGTATTTCGTATAGTGCATGACTGTTTACTCTATCATAATATGTTTGTCGGAAGTATATAAAAGTCTGATATCTATCAATGCCTCAATGCCATACTCCCACGTTTTCTCCAATACTTGCTATAAAAGTATGCAAATTTGGTCTGTCGTTGATGTTTCTTTCTTGAAGGCTGTTTTTTTTTTAATTTTTGTAATGCCAGTTCAGCACTTGTGCTATGCATGGCATTGTTAATATGTAAGATGTGACTTATAATAACATTAAATCACTAGTTTAAACTATTTGGATGGATACATTAGTCTGTTATCCGCTGCTTAGTTCAGATTATCACCGATTTTAAATATCACACACTTGTTTGGGAAATATGGTTCACTAGTGTAGATCATTCACTATCGCTACTGTTACTCATCCAGATATCAACCGGTAATCTCCTTTTTAGTCTGGTGTGCAACGATCGTCTTCCTATGTTGAAATGTATTGCGCCACTACACTTATTGAGGTTGCTGTAGAATTTTTTGCAAGTTGCTGAAATAAAATTGTTGCATTGAAGGGATGCCGGTTTCTCTATGCAGTTGTGTGTTCCGAACAAACCACTGAGCATTGGTAATGATGCGTAGCACTTTGTTTTGTAGCACCTGTAGTTAGTTTATTTAGATTAGTTTTTGAAGTTGCACCCCACACACTGCTTCCGTAAGTGATAATGGGTCTAATTATAGATGTATAAATTAGGGTCCCACATTGTATTTTAAATGTAGATTTCTTGTTTAGAATTGGATATAGCATGGCCAGCCTAGCGTACGCTTCGGATAATTTTTTATTAATATGATAACTCCACGTCAATCTTCAATCAAGATATAATCCCAGGTACCGCACCGCGCTATCTTTTGGGTTCCAAGAGATGGGGGTGTTGTTAATTAGGATGTTTGGTGGGTCTGCAGGTCGACGAAGAGTGAAGATTTTTGATTCACACTTATCAGCATTGATAGTTATACACCAGTTTGTAAGCCACTGGTTCAGTTGATCCACACTTTCTTGTAGTTTGCTTGCCGCATCGTTTATATCATAATCCTGTGTGATAATCGCTGTATCATCTGCATACATCGCCAACTCTGCGTTAGGTGGTGTTGGTATGTCGTACATAAAGATATTAAACAATACAGGACCTAATATGGATCCTTGTGGAACCCCAGCATTGATGTGACATATTGAAGATGTAAATGAGTTGATTCTCACTTGAAAGGATCTTTCTGTTAAAAAGGATTTGATGATAAGGAGTAAGTAGCGAGGGATGTGGACAGTTGACATTTTAAATAGTAGGCCGTTCGTCCAGACGCGGTCGCAGGCTTGAGCCACATCAATAAAGGTTATTAGTGTATTCATTTTGTGTTCGTAGCCTCTTTCTATTATTTCTGTAATTCGCAATATTTGATGGGTAGTGGAGTGCGTGCTTTTAAATCCAAACTGAAATTGAGGAAGAATATTGTTTTCTTCTATAAATTTATTTAGGCGGGAGTGAATTTATCCAGCTCATCTCTAACTAATCTAATGAGCGCATTGAGGCGAGCCTTAACCACTGGATCTCGGGTATTTTGCCATAATCTTCGAGTTGCGTGCTTCTCTCTGATGATGTTTAGTATATGAGCTGGTGGATCCACATGATTTTGTGGTCTAAGCCGTCTGATGGTGATTGTCGCTTGGTGTATTGCTTCGGTGGTTGCTTCCGTAAAGGTTTTTACCGCTGTAGCAATATGTTCTTTGATAATTAGGAAATGTTGGACAGGTTAGAAGAGTGTTCATTGAAGTTCGAAATATGTCCCAGTCGACTGGACCTTTTATTAACCTGGGTAGTTTGGGGTAATTGCGGGGAGAATAATTTAGGGTGCATACGATAGGTAAATGGTCCGAATCGAGTTCTGTTAGGACTGTCTAGTGTATTGGTAGAGTCAAGTTATTATGTAGGATTATATCGAGAATATCGGAGAGTTGATTGGTTCGATATGGAAAATATGTATGTTCTGCTGGTGCTGAGATATGTAATGCCAGTTGCGCGGTAATATTGTTGAGTTTAACACCATTGGGGTTAGTTTTCCTGCAGCCCCAGTTGGTGCTTGCAGTTGAGATCGCCGATCAGTAATGTAGGCTCTGCACTTCCAAAGATAGTTATGAGTTCATTTAGCATGAGTTGTTTGTTAGGTGGCTTGTATGCACTAACAATTTTGATTGAAATGTTGTTTTTCATTATTAATTTAATTGCTACCGCTTCTAGGTGGTGGACACTTGCTAGATCAATTGGTGTTGATACTAGGTTCTTTTTTAAGATTATAGCAGATCCTCCCCATCCCATGGCTGCTTCATTCATTTTTCATTGATAATTAGGTGAGTTTCTGTAATGCACGCTATATCTATATCATGCAATTTAATAGGGTTAACTTTTGTATAGCATTTTGATTATTTACCGCCATTTTGGAATAGCATAGGTATTAGTGACATGATGAAGTTTTTGATTTGTTCAATATATGGAGAAATCAGTACAAGATCGTTTGGAAAATTTGTGAAGTAGAGGATTCTGAGATATTCCGATCTTGATTGTTGTTATTTGTTTGGGGGGCATTAAGGTTGTTGTTATTATTAGTTACATTGTTGGCATACCACGGGTTGGAAGTAATGTTCCCAGTTATATTGGCATTGGGATTAGTGGGCCCAATTATGCGTGGATAAGTTTTATTGCTAAGTTTTTTGATATAAGGGCAACCCCTATAGTTAGCCGTGTGTCCCCCTCCACAGTTAACACATGCAGGTTTAGTTTCCGCAAGTTTTTTACATTCACAGTAGTGATGGTGCTCTATGCATTTAACGCACCGTGGAGGTAAATGGCAATAGTTTTTCGTATGCCCTAAGCACTGGCAGTTGGTACATTGTGGAGTATCGAAGTTTTTACGCCGGGGTTCAACTGATACTACGCAGTATAATAATCTTGTGAGGTTAAATATATCTTTGGCCTGATTTGTTTTATTTAATTCGACTGCAATAAGTGGCATGGGAATTTTCTGCGCATTCAATAACCGCGTTGTTTTAATAACAGGGTATTTTAGTTTAAGTTCTGTATTGATTTCTTCTTCTGAGAGTGATAAGGGAACATTACGTATTATTACTGAGATGTTGGAGTTTTCAGGGTTTTATTACGTATAGAAATTTACCTTTTGTTAGTGTTCCTCATAGAATTTTGTAAGTTTTCTGTAGTCCTCAGCATTATTTAAATTTATTCTTAATTGGTTACCTTTCAGTGATGTAGAAAAAACTTCTTTGACTATGCCTTTGACATCTGTGACAATATATTGGTAATGTGTGCCATTTGGTAGGAATATTAGAGGGATTTTTGGTTTCTCCATCTTCTCTGTCACTTGGATAGGATTATCCGTGTTTTTTGGTGGGTCGGCGTTGGAATGAGTCCCTTGGGTTGTTTGTAGAACGTAATATCTGTTTTGAGTAATAAGCTTGTTTTCATTAAATGCATATCGCTTATTTATGTCGTCATCTTCAGGAGATGGTAATGATCGTTTTTTGGGGTTAACGTCATTTATCTGCGTGTTATCGTAATCCATTGTTGTTGAATTAGGGGCTGCATGAGTCCCCTTGTAGATCAAGGTAGATTGTTCCAGTTGAAATACATTATTGTCGTTCATTTATACAGCTGGATTGTTGTAAAAATAAACCTGTATCACAATAATTTAAAGAACACATTAAAGAGTTTATCAAAGTTTATTGGCACAGCCGGGCCGCGCCGCTATCGGCGCAATAGCGACGGTATCACCCATCAATTGTTTCACTAGTACCAGCGTGAGGTGAAAACAGGATAAATGATTATTGTTTATAGTTGTTATTGTAAAGTATAACTACGGAAGATTGCTACACAATTATGCATGTCCGTGTTCTAGCTAGTCGCGCTCGGAACTCGAAGGCTTTTTGTTAATTATGTCTTCATAATATGGTAGGTATCGATTTGTTGTGTATTAAGTTAGCTAATATTTTATATGCTACACAGAGCAAACTAATTCCACGATAGTTGTTACAATTCAGCTTGTCATCATTTTTATATATGGGGCACACGGTGCTAGTTTTCCATTCTTGAGGTATTTGTTCTTTATCCCACGTGTTCAGGATTAGTTAATATATTCTTGTACAGTTTGACCCAATTCAAAACTGTTTCAAAATTTCAGCGGGTATATTACCTGGTTCAGGCGGTTAATTGGTCTTTAGATACCTACGACTACTAAATAATACACTCATTAGCATAGTAATATGTACCATTTGTTCACAGGTGTTGAGTTATATTGGAAATGTCACAATACTAATTCATAATTATTTTAAAAAATATAAAATTTAAATAGTAGAAATCTTATTTATTAGTCCTGAATAAAGTATATTATTCAGCTCGCGGTAATCGGAATAACTCACTTGGATGATTAGAGCAGATTATTTGAGAATTTGAGTTCAGTGTTCTATTCACTCTGAAGATGCAAGCTGCAATGTCTTGCGAAACGTTAGTTTGTACGGGTTCACAAACAGCTAACAGGCATAAGCCGATTAAGTATTACTGTTCTGGCAAACAAAATACATCAAGATCAAATCCTTGTCCGCCCCAAGGTTTGAATAATCTAAGCACACGGCCTTGTTTAGGCAAGCAGGGCCTACGAACAAATATTGCTCAAACTTCTAGAGCAAATGCTTGTAAAGGCAGACAAACTACAGGTCGGCCCTTACCTGATAATGCTGCGTGTGGGTCCCAAATGACGACGCGGTCTAAGCAGAAAGTAAATTGTAATATTGACAGTTCAAGAAACCGCGAAAGCCTCAAAGAAAGCATTTTGTATATTGCATGTTGATCTGATGATTCCTTCTGGGCCCGTTTCTTTTTGATTATTGGCTTCCGAAAAAGATTGATTGGTGTTTCTGCTTTATTTTGTAGGATTTGTTCTTGATTAAAAGCGTCGTCCATGATATCTGCATCAATTATTACGAGTGATTATTCGCCACTTGTCGGTAAATGTTATTTATTGTTGGTTTTATTTAAATTAACTATTGTTTTAGACTAGTATGACACGACACAGAGTGTTGAACAAAATTCTGTAGATTCGTGCTCTAAAATCTACAGAATGTTCAGAATCGGCGTCGTGCCAATGCGATCACCGAGGGCAGAGAGGAAAATGATTTGCCACGATAATCCTGCTCATACAAAGTGATTTTTTAAAAAGTCAATTGCAGCAAGCCTATAAAAAAAGCTATTCCGTCTGCAGTCAGCTGTAATGAGCTTTGAATGACATTTACCTGTATGTCAAACTGTGTGACAGTTCAGGTAGTTAAAAATTTTGGCCCAACAAAATGTGAAAATGAACAAGTATTTAGTTGCAACTGATTTGTAATTTATTAAGGTAAGTAAATTACAGGTTTTTCGTCAAGATTTCTTGATTGGCAGCTATGCTGTTACAATTTTCATATTGTCAGATTCCAAAGCTTAATATAGACGGGACAATCCATAGGCTACTGCAATTGACTTTTTAAAAAATCACTTTGTACTTAGTATAACTTATAAACACCAAAAAATGTACCCAAGAACACAGAAGAATAATACAATTCAATAAACAATTACTGTGAAATCTGGATAAAATTCAACATTATCCACAGTCACATGATTCTTTTGGTAGTTTTCTCATAGATATCAATGTAATTTTGACCTATTTGTACAAGCTCATAGACAGACTTTCTAAAAAAATTCTGGTTCATGTCATACATGTTTTGCAGAATTTTGTACAAAATTTGAATGAATCTGCTTTCTTCCTTTTCTTTTTATTTAGAAACAATTTACCCATACATCTTTTGTAAATTAGAAGGTAATGACGATAACCTGCAGGTACTTACCATTTAATGTGTGTTGCTTCCTGGTTTGCACTAATGATACTGAAAAATAAATTTGAACTGACAGTATAATATTTTTTTGTATGAACCGAAATACAGTTATAGTATAAAATTTATCAATGAAACACTCAACACAAAGTTGTTTTTTCTAATACTTGATCACGCTCTAAAGTTACACAATTCAGTAAAACATATGGTATCTCACAGTAATTAAAATATCACAAACATTTATTTCTCACTTTTTTGCCTACATTTTTTATGTTGCCTCTTATTTTGGGTTTACTTATACCTAAAATTTGTAATATATATAATTTTTAAAATATTTTCCGTTTCTAATTTATAATATTTTATTTAAATCTTGAAACAAAATCGTGTGTAATTTCTTCTCTAAGATATTCATCAACGTGGGGACCGTTTACGGGAACAATTCTGAATATGTAAAGGAAGAAGTAATTTTATTAGCTATGTCTGTAAACTTCGTTCGAAGGGAATTTAACAAGCTTGGTTTAATTTCGTCAAACACAGCATCCGCATTATCATTGACTGCGTCGTTTGTAGCCCTCCCAAGTAATGGATTGCCATTAAATAGATTTTCTAGATGCATATATACCTTTCCAACAATTAAATTACATTTCATTTTCTCAAACTGAAGATAATCTTGACCTTTTCTTTGAACCTTCTCGCCTTTCAGGGTACATTTGAATTGGAAATCAGCTAAAAATATTTTTTCTTCTGTATGTACATACTATTATCATAATCAAAATATTCCTTACTGATGTTAGCGTGAAATGGTCCTTTGCCTTTTAGTTCCAAAACGAGTACTCTTGTGTCAATTTCGTATTGTCCTTCTATTTGAAGTTGGGGGACTACTGCTTCAAATTTAAATGTGTTACCATTCTTAGTTGTTGTAGGACTGTAGGAATAAATAATATTATTTATTATGTGTCTACGAATAAATTAAATCATGGTAGCTAAATATTTCTTACGTTATCTCTAAAATTTTAAAATTTGATGCTCCCAACACTTTCACGTCCGTTATATTGGTTGCTAGATGAGATCCACCTGATGATGAGTGGAAACTTAAAGTATCAAAATATAATGGTTCGAGAGGAGGAACATCTAGTTCTGGTATACCCTCTTTGAGGCGAGGTCGCAGTATCTCAATTGAATTTTTTATACAACCGCCTAAATCCGGGTTGTCATGGTGGCAAACTTGAATATAATCCGCTGAAAAAAATATTGTATAGTGCTGCATTTTTCAAGTAGCGTTTCCTTTCACGACGAGATATGCTTTGAGGTTAAGTTCACTTTGCTTGTGTTTACATTCGAAGAAATAAGCAAAAGGTATTGTGATGTCTTTTTTTTTACATCAACTTCACGACATATTTCGTAGTTGTCGTTTTTTTCATTCAATATTTAAAATTGTTCATTCGATTTCAGAAAGAGTTGAAATAATTGCGTTTTTTTTAGAAACAGTTATTAATGTTCCAGTAGAAACGCCAAATTGTTCAAACAGAAACATGCAGAGAAGCATGTGAATCGCAAATATGTCTTGGAATTAGTATGAAAATTTCGGAAGGGTCTGTTGCAAATAAAAAGCGAAATGCCGAAAATTCTGTAATAAATGCGACGGTAGAAGACGTGATTCTAGGCCACGTTGTTGTCGATTTTACGTTGAGTACAAAGCAAATGGCTATTATAACTAGTATTAATCGAACCAGCATTCAATGAATTTTGCAACATCACAAGCTTTATCCCTACAAAGATTCATTTGCTACAAGAACTCAATCAAGACGATTTTGACCGCCGTTTGCAATTTTGTGAGGCTGTAAGTGAACGGGCGATATACAATCCAAATTTTCTTGTTAACGTCTGTTTTTCTTAAGAGTGCACATTTTACATAAGTGGTACAGTCATAATGATCACAATTGGTCAGATTTTAATCGGAGGATATTTCGCCACTAAACACGTGCCCAACACTATGAAAAATGAAATGTTTGGGCTTGCAGTTTTGGTTTATCGTATCGTTGGTCCTTTTTTCTTACCTGGTGAAACAATGAAATACCTATTATGGTTGGTAAAAAGAGAGTATTGGAATTCAACAAAATTGTGCTGGAAATTTGACACAAGAAGTGTTCAGCATCCAAAAACGTGAACAGAGATTTATCATATAAAAGGCAGCCTAGCCAAATGTTTAGCATGAATGCAATTACCTAAATTTCAAAATATTCCTCATTTATCTGGTTTATTTCATTGCATTAATGACGAAAACATGCGTATCTTCCTTTTTTTGTAATATGTAGATATAAAATAAAATCAAAATGGGAGTTCAGTAGCAAAGTGCAGCATTAACAGTAAATTAATAAATACGAGTCAGGCAGAAAAAAAGTTACCACAAAATAATATCCCTTGAATCTGTCGTATCGTGGCTGTTGCACAAGATTTGAAGAGATCTACTATTTTTTATTTTCTTATACATTTAACAAAGGAAAGTTTTAAGTTTGGCAGTTAAAAAAAATTTGTCTGTATAAATGAGTGAAAATGGTTTCCAAATTAAAGAAAATATACATTTTTCCCATTTCGGTTTACTAAATTATACATTATTATATAATAAATTCTGAACGTTTTAAAAATTCTAAAGTGGCTTAGAATATTTCTAAAAACTGCTTTTATTTATTTTATTTTATACACAAATAGATTTTTATTTATTGTTTGCTATTATATCGCCTATACACAAACTGATTAAAAAAACACTTGCATTCTTTTTCGTTTGTGTTATTAAAAGAACTAAAATTGTTCAACGTAAACAGGAGATGACTTAGCTGTTCTCAGGGTTATGTCTAAGGTTGACCGACAAGTTGATCATTTTAAAACGGAAAAAAACAGAAAATCAGCCCACGGAAACTTTTGGAATTACAAGTCCTACACATGCTATAACTTTTTTGATTCCAATAATTACACTTGTTTATATTTTCGCATAGTTCTACGTTTGAAGACGAGCCAGATAAATTTGTTTTTATTTTATTGTTTGTTGTTTAATATAAATTTTAAAACATCGAAAATTCAAAGAAGACTTCAGAAAAAAAAATAACAAACCGTTTCGTAGTACTTCTAGAAAAATAAATTTAGTTTTAAAAATTATAAACGGTTGTATTATTTTTCAAACTCTATATCCACGTAAAGATTTTAAATTATATGTTCTATTAAGGAACATGTTTTGATCAATCGGATTAGTGGAAATTTTCTAATATTCGTAGAAGGTCTTAGAGTTCCTTACAAAAACATTTTAGGGAAATTGAAAAAAATCTGTAATTGCGTGACTTTTACAGATGGTTTCTTCTTAAGAATGCTTGCAAACACTATAATTATGAACGTTGGGGGCTATTAAATAACTTGTTGTTTAAGTCAACGGAATTAACGGGTTTTAAGCAAACTAAATTTTCAGAATTGTCGCGGACTTAGTTTCCAAACTACAAGGTTCAACAAAAATAAATTGATTGTGTTGTTTGATGTGTTTCTTCTATTTTTGTATATTTCTGCAATATTCTATGTTAACAACGGCAAATTACTTTTTATAACGTCGTATTTTCATAATTATAAAATCACACTTAAAAAATATATTGCTACTAAAATAATGCATTTAATTTTGGTTTCCGGTTCCGCATTTTTGTACGTTTACTGTTGTGAAATTCTAAACACTTGTAATTCTTTGAGTAACAGTATTGTAAATTGATTTTCTAAATTTAGTAGAAAGTGTTAGAGAGTAATATCGTAAATAAATAGGAAACGGGTTTGCAGACTTTTCAGAGCTTTCCATCTCTATAAATGGTAAATATCCCCATCGCATTTTCGAGAATATCATAATTTGGAAGCGTGTAAGCATTAGAATTCATTATACAGAGTGTCCCTAAATTTCCTTAAAAGCTTCAGTTAAACTTTTTCCTTTAAGAATTCTTAAGACAAAACTGCAAGAAACAATTTGCTCCGCTGCTTAGTTTTCTTGTACGATTGTGTTAAAGTTCATACCTTTAGTGCAGAATTTTAGTCAAATGGTTATAAGAAATTAAGTAAAACATGTATTTGCTTAATGAGGAAACT
>JABXWE010036957.1:0-17639 GCA_014611495.1 Limonius californicus
AATGCTTCGTCGTACATGCACTTATTAGCAATTTCAGATTTCAGATCATACAAGTCCCTACTGTGTCTTGTCACTGTAATGTTCAAGCACACACATCTCCTGTTACGCACTCTCATCAATTTAACAATATAGTAGGTATTCAGAGGATGTCACTCCGCAATTCTCAGCAGTCTTAAACTAGACTTGGACTTGTCATTCGGCAGTGCTCAGGGGGTACTATAGGCTTGTTACCCAACAATAAAACTCACAACATGGTACTCAGAGGCCATCAACCTTGTCACTCCGCAATGCTCAGCGGTCTCAAACTAGACTTGTCATTCGGCAGTGCTCAGGGGGTACTATAGGCTTGTTACCCAACAATGCAATCAGAAATAACATTATGGTAAAATACTGCAATACAAAAAGAAATCGCATTCTGTCAAAATCCAAACAATACAGTACAACGTAGTAATCATCACCTTCTAGCAAAATACCACAACAATACAAACAGAAATCACAACCAGTCAAAATCTACAACAATACCAACAGTAAGCACCTCCTAGCATAATACCACAGCAATACAAACAGAAATCACATACTCGCAAAATACCACAACACAAACAGAAATCACAACCAGTCAAAATCTACAACAATACAAACAGTAATCACCTCCTAGCAAAATACCACAACAATACAAACAGAAATCACATACTCGCAAAATACCACAACACAAACAGAAATCACAACCCGTCAAAATCCACAGCAATACAAACAGTAATCACCTTCTAGCAAAATATCACAATACAAATTGTAAAGCCTTCAATCAGCAAGGCTGCTATACTTTAATAAACATTGGCAAGTACTTACCATACAAACAATTAAAAATAAGGAAAAACATAAAATTATACGATACGTTCTGAGGGCGACCATTTGGTGGTGCAAGCGACATCGTTGGCGCTCGTGTCGTCAGACTTTTAGGAAAATAATTGACCACAGGCAAAGACAGTCATTTGTGAAGAGATATCGCAGATATGAAGGATTCTCCAATTCGCACAAAGCACTATTATTGAATATCAGATTGTTTTTGTTTCCTCATAATACTGTAACAAATCCGGAAATCATGACCAGACATGCGAATGGCATAAAACACTTTTACTGAATATTATTAGCAGTACTGAAGCCCATCTGAGGGTTAATTGTAATTTGTGCAACACGCTCGACCATTCTGACTTAACACTTTCCATCATTACGAACACTTTCAATTGTTAATATGTGCCCTAAAGATGCACTGCAAACTTTGGAAGCTCGATAATTCAACTTCTACAATGGAAAATAACACAGCTTTCTGGAATTATTAAGCAAACTTGCACTTGACCGAAAAACAACTGGAAATAGAGTAAACGTCGTTTTCAATTACAAAAGCGGCCTTTGTTTGTTCCATCTTTTTAACACTTAACTACCGTATAAAACATGGGCCAATCCCACTTCTGATGTCAACAGTTAATAAAACACACGGTGCAAACGCAATACACAATTTGTAATTAATAAAATACAAAGGTAAAAGAACGATCTGCACTGGCATTAAAACCAGCTTCAGAGACGACCCTTGCCCGCACGCCGCTAGAGCTACATTCTGAATAATATTCTTTTACTAAAATATTAACAAACACTTCAATATTTCGAGCAGGCCGTCTCGCAGACCGTTTATGGGCGTAATTTATGATGTAATGTGATACCTTCCTTGGACTTCATAATTCCAAGAATCAGACCGAAATCTGTTGTTATTGCTTTGCGCTAACATACATACATGTCATTACTATAGACTATATATTATAGATAGATCTTGTTACATATAGATAGATCTTGTTACAGGTCGACCAAGTCAAAGGCGCACTATATAATTGGAAGAGCAAATTTTAGACGTAAACACGAAAATCGCTCCGTGAGTACCCGGCCGTTAGTTGTAACATTAAAAATTCCTAGTAACACACCCGTATCTTTGGTTCTACGGGAAAACCTTCTTTATCCATATCATGTCTGCAAAGTTCAGCCTCTCTGTGAAAATGATAACTTATCCGGGTTGCATTTTTGCAACACGATTTTAAATAGAATTCGTGACAATGTGACTTTTTAAGACGTATTATATGGAGCGATGGATGCATGGCTATCAGAGATGGCGTGTTTAATATGCATAATACTTGCTACTGGGTGGAGGAAAACCCACACGAATTCTGTGAATATGGTCACCAAAGGTTTTCACTTTTCCGTTAATGTATGGCTGGGCATAATAAACCACAGCGTTGTTGAATAAATTTACATACCACACCGTCTTAATGCCGATGAATACCTCAAAGTTTTGAAAGAAGATATTGATGAAATTCCGTTGAACATACTACCTACCTAATGTGATATACACGCATGCTGGGGCTCCTACTCATTTTGCCCGTAATGCAAGAGAGTGGTTGGAGAAATACTTCCTAAACAGATGGATTGATCGCAGCCGTCCCAATTTATGGCCCGCGAGATCAACCGATCTCAATCCTTTAGACTTTTTGTTTTGGGCTTAACGAAAAGTTTATGCTAGACCTCCGCCAAACGCTGATTAAGATAGAAAGAGAATTGCCGCGGCAGTATTAGAAATTGCACCAGAAATCCTGGAGTGAGTAATGCAAACGATACCATGAAGATTGGAACTATGTTTACAAGCAGACGATTTTCAATTTGAACAAATATTGTAAGTAGGTTATTATTATAGGTAAGTCATTAGTTACCGTGCGCAATAACAACACTTGTTTGGATGTACTGCTGCCAAATGTGTGTTTCTTGTAAATTGTCCCAGGAAGCATTGTGCAGAATTTATTAAGATCTTTTACAGAGAACATCGCCACGTGTAGCTTTTTCATTAATTTATACACACCCTGTATTACGCGTTGTTCAACACTGTAATGAACATAACTTCTGACTGTAACTGTTAAAATAACATTACAACGATATAATACGAGGGCAGCCTTTTAAATTTTTACAAACACTATTGAGATGAGTCATTACTATTTTCGTAAAATTTGACATTTATTATTGTGAAAACAGTGACAGCTTAGAAATTGACCGAGTAGTTTGTTTACGGTTAGCGTTTAAAGAAGCAATTTTGTGAAAAAAATGGAAATTTCACGTGAAGGTTTTCATTGGATGATTTTTACGATTTTAGTAAAGGCCTAACTCAGCAACAATACACAGAACCGCTTCGTTCAACTTTTGGTAATGAAGCACCATCAGAAAAGACTGTTTACAATTGGTTTTCACAATTTCGTCCTGGTCGTGCGTTCGTCAGTGATGAATATCGTGAAGGTCGACCAAAAGCGGTTGTTATTCTAATAAGCGTCGATGCTATGTGCAACATGATTGAAGAAGATCGGCATGTGATTTACAGTGAGATAGACGCATCCTTAGGCATATCGCAGACTGCAATACATTCAATTCTGCATGAACATTTAGCTGTGAAACAAATCTGTTCCCGATGGATTCCGCATAATTTGACCGAAGCTCAAAAAAAGCTCGTGTTGATTCGTGTTGGGAAATGCTCAAAAAATTCGATCGAGGAACTACAAAATTCGTATACAACATCATAACAGGTGACGAAACTTGGATATATTCGTATGAACCGGAAACTAAGCAACAATCCACTGTTTGGGTGTTCCAAGATGAACCGAATCCCACAAAAGTTGTTTGTTCACGAAGCACTTCCAAGAAAATGATCGCTTGTTTCTTCGGTTCTACTGGACATGTCGCAACCCTTCCCTTAGAGGATCGAAGAACAGTTAACGGTGAATGGTATACAACAATTTGTTTGCCAGTAGTCATCGACGAAATCAGGAAAAACAAGCGAAAACCTCGCATCATTCTTCATCATGACAATGCCAGCTCTCCCACAGCACATTAAACAATTGATTATTTGAAGGAGAAAAACATCGAATTAATGTCTCATTGTCCGTATTCACCTGATTTATAGCCTAACGACTTCTTTGTGTTCCCGAATATGAAACAAAAAAAAACGCGTTGGCAGCTATGTTCGTCACTTCAAGAAGCTGTTGAAGCCTTCAAAAACGATGTTTTTGAAATACCAGCTTCAGAGTGAAAAAAATGAAACGAGAAAACGAGAATTGGTTTGAGCGCATCCAAAGGTGTATAAATCTTAAAGGCGAATATTTTGAAAAGCAATAAAACAGTTTGTTCCAAAAAATTTTCTGTTTTCTAGTTTTTGTAAAAACTTAAAAGGCTGCTCTCGTATACGATAGAACTGCCATGGATATGTTAATAAGAGTCACGGCCAACCTTATTTTTTATTTTTTTTACGACCAGTCTTTACTTAATTTAATTTTTGGAATTGTCTTCAGATTGCGTTTTAATTTAAACATTTCTGTTTAAATTTGAACACTTCTCATACTAATAAACAGTTGTTTCAATCATAAAATATACTTACAAACACCAATTATTAAAAATCCAACGGATGTAATTAGGAACCTACGTTCCAAATTGTCCAGTGGGCCATAATTTTGCATATTTATTTCCATATCAGTCCATTGTTGAAGTAGTAATGGCCATTTCCGAGCTAATCTAAGAAAAATTATTAATCCACCCAAAGCGCGAATGTTCCATATCACTACAACTATAAAACATTTATAATATTATTGCAAAGCTGAACATTGAATTTATGTGCAAAAGGTTGTTATAGTTTTAGTTACTACCTACCAAAAGAAAGAAAATTTTCGCGGTTATTAATAAAGTACACGAGTACAGAAGCACAATAAGTTGCTAGCAAGAATATTGTTGAATAGGTATACACCGTTTTTATGGATATCCATTTAAATTCTAAGTTTTGAACATTTTTAGTTACTCCATTCACAGGTAGAAGAGCAAAACATTGTGCTACAAATAAGATGTTTCTCATTAAATACTGTAAACTAAATTTATTCCAGTTTTGAGATGGTGTAATTTTTAAAATGTTATGTGTCCCAGTAGACACTTTCATTTTTTACTTTCTGAAACCCCTCAGGTGTATAAAATCTCTTCCTAGAACTTAAAAGTCATACTATAGTATACAACCATTTAGGAATGCCACCAGTTAGACACTATTTAGATACGTAAATAACATGCTGATAAATGATAGTTTGCTACCTTCCAATATTGGAAATTACCACATCGTGTTATGATTCCATTATGGAGTAACGTTGTAACAACATATTTACTGTAACAGTGCTTAAGAAAATCGATTGCTTAAATAAATAACTCTAGCGCGAACGCGGAAAAGAAAATTGTCGAATAACACCTAACATTGTTCGTGTATAGTAAACATCTTCCAAATCCAATACCACTTAAGCGGCAATATTCTACAAAAGGAAAATGGGTATTCACGTAGTTTTAATATTAAATTATGCTTGTGTATCTTGAAATTTTGATAAAGTTTGATATGAATCGAAGGTTTTTCAACCTAATTCTAGTTTTTTATCGGCATCATGCGGGCATTACAATCTTAGGTACAATGTTAAAATAGCGATTTCTTTAAAGAGTATGTAGTATACAGTGTGTCTCAGATTGAGTAGGCTACCATGGGTATCTTTCGTATTATTAAAGAGAGAAATTTGTTTAAATACGCAAAGTTATGCAATTTTGAGTGCTAATTCACTCCAACGTTCTAATATTAATTGGACGCTATATTGAATTTTTACGTGGCCATGTAGCATTTTTTACTCCTTTCAACGATGTATCAAAACTTATATCTTCTTTTTATTATACCAGAAATTTACAATTTGTTTTACATAGCAATAGGTAAATTAGTTTAATGAATTTAAAATGAAGGGAGAAGTCGTCCAGTGACTACACTCCGAATTTAATTACTATTAATGTAATTAGCTTGAAAGGTAGTTTAATTTGCTATGGGTCCAAATCCGTAGGCCATTTCTGCTCAGTCTTCTTTGTACTACTGGGGGATCGTTTAAAGTACCAGCTTCATCGTTTGGGTATCCATGGAGATTGTTAAAGTAACTCCTGCTTAGATTGCAGATTACGTCTTCAACGAGGGGAATACCTGAGTCTTCTTGAAGGGTTTTGTTACTGACGTACCAAGGGGCGTCGAATATCGTCCTTAGTGTTTTAGATTGCAGCTTTTGGATGATTTTGGTATTTGAAGGTTTAGCACAACCCCAAAGCTGAACTCCATATGTCCAAATAGGTCTAATAATACATTTGTAACGGAGAATTTTGTTGTCAGTTGTTAGTTTGGATTTCCAACCTATTAACCAATTCATTTGACGTAGTTTTAGGTTGATTTGTGTTTTCTTGTTTATTATGTGAGCTTTCCATGTTAGTTTGCGATTCAATGTCATTTTTCACGAGAAGTCGGATACCGTTAATTGTTACTTCAGGGCATTTAACTTGTCGATTTGTAAATGTAACATGTGCTGATTTGAGTTAGTTCACTTGTACTCGCCACCTGCCGAGCCAGTCGTTGAGGAGGTTGAGATGGTGCTGGAGGTTCTCTGAGGTCACTTGTGGATTCTCGTTTATGGAAATTAATGCGGTATCGTCCGCAAAAGTAGCTATTTGTGCTGACTAAAGTTGGGATATCAGCAATAAAAAGTAGGTAGAGGAGGGGTCCCAGCACGCTACCTTGCGGTACTCCTGCTTTGATGGGATAATATATGGATGTTTCCTGATTGTATTTTGTTTGGAAATAACGATCGGACAGATAGGATTTGAGTAAGAGGTAATAGGGTGTAGGTAGGGTAATCTTTAATTTGTATAATAGTCCGGTATACCACACACGGTCGAATGCTTGTTGTATGTCAAGGAAAGCGGCTGTGCATAATTTCTTCTGCTCAAGACTTTTATGTATTTCATTCACTAGTGGTGTTCTCTGAAGCCAAACTGGTGTGATGGTACGATTTCATTTAGATCAACTGCCTGTGTTAGTCTTTTCATCAGAAGTCTTTAGAAAATTTTGGACATACAGTTTGAAGCAAGCTAATGGGCCGATATGATACTGCATCTTGTGGTGGTTTACCAGGTTTGTGGATCATTACTATTTGGGCGAACTTCCAAGTTACTGGGTACTCTGCCAACCTTAGCATACCATTAAAGATTTCTAGGTTTCTTTTCTAGGTTGTTGTTTAAGTATCAGAGGTGAGATCAAGCCAAACCCAGGAGCTTTATAGTTTTGTCAATAGAAATTTCGTATTTCACTTTCGCCAGGGAGAAAGACTCAGCAGGTAACGTCATTGGTCAGGGACTATCCAGGAAATTTTCAATTTCTTCGTCGTTATTATTGTTATTTGCTTGAGGTGGAAAATCTAGAAACTCAACTGAATACTTTTCTCAGTGAAATGTCAGTCGATGTTCTCCCAACTTATCAATCAGAACTCTATGATATTAAACATGCTGTCTACTGTCATTAACAAAATCACTAATTAATGGACCTTTCTTCAATTCGTATTTGTTCTTGGAGTGCTAATGGTTTAATTAACCATAAAACAGAATTAATTAATTTTTTCACTACAATAAAATTGATGTGTTATTGGTTTCGGAAACACACTTTACCGAAAGGTCGGTATTACGAATACCACAGTATAGAATTTACCACAATAATCATGCTGATGGAACGGCCCATGGCGGCGCTGCAATTATTATCCGTAATAATATAAAGCACTACGATATTCCTACACACCCAAACAACTAAAATACAAGCAACAATTAACCATATCAGAGTACAACCGTGGTCATTTGATATAGCTGCAATATATAGTCCACCTGGACATGCAATATCAACTGAAGAATACGAAGAACATTTTCAACAGCTAGGAAACAAATTTATAATAGGAGGTGATTGGAATGCCAAGCACACCGACTGGGGGCAAGACTAACAACCACAAAGTGTAAAACTGGTAAAAGCCATCAATAACAAAAACTGTTCATATCTTTCGACCAGAGAACCCACCTATTGGCCAACAGACCCAAATAAGCTGTCCGATCTAATTGACTTTTTCGTTCTCAAAAGTATTTCACCAAACTATCTTAATAGTGCATCTAACTGGGATCTCTCATCCGATCTTACCCCTATAACTGCCACACTTAGTACTCATGTCATCCTGCCTACCTGACACTCCTAAGCTCAGCTTATCCAAAACGGATTGGGATGCCTTTAGAGCATATATCGATGAACACCTTAATATTAATCACAACCTAAAATATCCGGATGATATTGACACTGCAACAAACTGCATCAGTTGTGTAATACAAGAAGCAGCTTGGAAATCTACCTCATTGACAGGTCGATATATGAATACCACAAACAACACACTTTTACACATTCGCGAACTTATTGCAAAAGAAGCAGAGCCAGAGGGATATGGCAAAGAAATCGAAACCTTATTGATAGGAACACATATAACAGACTTACAAGACAACTAAAGTCGGCGTTACAAGAAATCAGAAACGCTACGTTTGAAACCTGCATTACTGCGTTATCAAAAGAGGACCATTCCATCTGGAAAGCGACAAAAAAATTCAAAAGACCAGTCGCCCAGAACTTATATCTGCATAAAAATATAGTAAAAATAGTAAGCGTTTTAATTTTAAATTAACTAAGCATGAAAATAAATGTACGTTAAGTTTACTTTGGAAACAAATAATACAAAAACAAAACATTGAACAATAATGCTCAAAATGCATATCGGGAAATAGTCTAATTGGTCATATAATATTTAATGGAAACTTAACTGCGCAAGGGTATGTGGAAATTCTTCAAACATATGTACAGGATTTGTTAGTTGATCTAACTTTGGCACAAAATGTTCAAATACGGTACCAAGAAGATGGCGCTGCTGCATACAGTGCCAGAAATGTTATTCATTATTATTTAAACGATCGTTTTAGTGACAGGGTAATAGCGCCTCTTAATTTTTGTTCATGGGGCACTGGAAAATAAAGTGTATGGAAGTAATTTTAATTATAATAATGTAGGAAAACTACGTCAAGCAGTGGTGCAAGTATTTAACGGTATTAATTATAATATATATAAAAATAAGCGGTAGTGTCGCAAAACAGTGTCGATTGTGTTTAGCCATTTTGAGCATTTATTTTAATTATAATATTTAGTAGTATTTGAATGTTTTGTTTTTGTTTCATTTGCTTTCAAAGTAAACTTAACGTGCATTTGTTTTCATGCTTACTTGATTTAAAATTAAAACACTTAATATCTTTAATAATTTTTTATTTAGATACATCGTGGAAAAGAGTAAAAGAAATGCTATTCACCCATGTAAAAATCTGCGTCCATTTACTATTAGAAAGTTGCCACCAATATCTCGGAAACCCTCAGTTTGAATTTTATTAGGGCATCTTTTATATGTCTGCCTAATCAAAATAAATACCTTTTACATTAAACATTTTTCTATATCTTTTATAATTATGGAGATATTTGACTGTAAAGAAAATAGCGGTTTTCAGTTTTATGGGAATAATTTCTAAACTGTCGGAATTTTAAAATAATTACGGAATCTGAATCAGCACTTAAATATGCACAACTTTGCCCATTTAAACAACTCTCTATCTTTAAAAGTAAGAAAGATACTCAAGGTAGCCTACCCAATCTTGGACGCTCTGTACAGGGTGGACCAGCTAAGATGTCCCCTCTTAAAAGTGATTGACTCAGCACAGCATACATACAGCACACCAACTAAGATTATTGAATTTTTAATCAAATTGTCAAGTCAATCTCGTACTGTCGTAATTAATAGTTTTACTAATATTAATTATAATTAGTATTTAGCAAGAAAGTCCGTGCTACAGTAAAAAGTAAACAAGTGAAAAACAACAAGCAAATAAGCAGCAAAGTTTTATTTAATTTGGTAAATATTCAAAATTGCTTACCATCCACTTCCATACATTTTCTAATTCATTTTAAAAACGATCTTCGAACTCCAGCAAGTGTGTCAGGTGTAATTGATGTGCACGTTTTGATTATTTTATTTTGTAAATCATGCTCATTTGAAAATGAGGTAGGAGAATGCTATCACATTTTCTTGGTGGCCATGGATGCACAGCTCCTCTTCCAATCAAATTTGCCTCAAATTATGGTTGCCAACCGTCTTCCTTTGGGAAGGACAGTCTTTTTTTCAGACGTTTTGTTCTATATCCTTTTTTGAGATCAGGAAGGACGCGAATTGTCCTTCTTTTGTACTATTTACGTACTAACATGTCATGTAGAAGAACGAAAGCAGAAGTCATAGCAACAATTTTAGGAGCAAATGCATTAGAAAATGTATTATTTAATTTAAGAAATCATAAACCACCACTATTTTACTCAATTCAAACCGACGCTTCAAATAAGTACAACTTGCGTACAAAAAAGTAATAGAAGAAAGCAGAACATTTTTGTTTAAATTTAAATCTATGATTTTCATGAATTTCATATTTTATATTATTAGTTATTTTTACTCCATCCTATATAATTGGCATTTGACAATTTCTCAGATTTTTAAATTTTTCGGACCTCTCAGTATTTTGATCAGTATCCTTCTTTGCCACCTCAGGTGGCAACCCTACTTCAAATACAATATGTAAGTAACAATCCAACCATACTAATCATCTTGATACCAAAGTTTATATCGTACATGGAGTTCTGCATCTTCCAACAACTCGGGTAAAATATTTCGTAGGAAATTCAAATAACGTTGTCCAATTAAATTTTGATGGAAGAACTGTCGTCTAATAATAATTATGGTTACCTATCACCCTACACGAAATATTTTCAGAAACAAAACACTCTTTGAAAATGGGTAATACATATCAAGTGCGGATTCTTTTGTGTGCAATAGTGCGAATTATGCGTATCCACATTATCATGGTTTGAAAATTTTGCCTCATTTTTAAAATATACGCAATTTAAAAAAGATGGATTCAGAAAAAGTAGATTCTGAAGGAAAATACAAACTGCAATCTCTGAGAATCATTTTCGTATAATTCGTGCAGCAAAGTAACGTGAATGAAATAAATTGTTTTTTATAATTCTAACTGAAGTTTTACTAATACCCACATTTGTGCTTAGATCTCTTTGACTTACATGGGGATTCTCATTTACTGTCTACCACTGCTACTTAATTTTCCATGTTAGTAATCGTTTCGAATCTTCATGTTTTGGAATTAACAAATTTGCTTTAGTGTCGTAAAGGGGTGTCAAGGCATTTAAATATTTATTTTCTACAAACGTCAGTAAAAGTTTAATTTTTAACGCCTGCTGTCAGTGTCTAAAATGTAATTTTAAGGCACTGGTGTTAAAAGTAATTTACTTTTAGTACTGGTGCTAAAAGTAAATGACGTTATTTACTATTAACACTGGTGCGATATTATAAAAAAATTAAGAAATTTTAAATCAAGGGAATATTTATTTACTTAATTAAATGTACAGTTAGAGAAACTACAGTTAGAATAAGTAATCTGACGTGGATAGTGTTTTACTTGCAAACAAAAAATGTTCTTCGTCGTTGTCACGAGATTTGAAGTGTGTCAACAAACGATCGAATTTTCATTACCTTAGCAACAATAAACTTCATGAATAATTGAATTTCAAAATGTTATTTACCGGCGCCGGTAGCTCGGATAGGTTGGCCGTATGCCTTTCACGCAGCTGTCCCGGGTTCGAATCCGGACGCCGAGGTCGGTGGTTTTTTTCTGAGCGATAAAAAACGCTAAAACGGCCCTTGTTCTCGGATAGCAAGTAAAATCGTAGGCCCCGTGTCCAAGTGTTGTTGGGCACGTCAAAAGAACCCTCAAACAGGCTAAATTTCCAGGTGTGGTAGGATCGCTCCCTGGCGTCGGTGGTTAGCCATAGTAGCAGAAATAGGCCGACATTAAATAAAAAATAAAACAAACAAAATGTTATTTTATAAATTTAATAACGTAAGAAATGCACGGATTTGTACTTTTAATGGTGTTTGTAGAAAAAATAGTGTATGCTATACGTACTAAAAGTGATTTTAATTTGTTCGAAGGGTTGGACACTCCGCCTTCAGCGTCGTGTTCCAAACTTCCCTTCTCACAAAATAAAATGTAACTTTTAGCACTTACAAAGTGATTTTTTAAAAAGTCAATTGCAGTAGCCTATGGATTGTCCCGTCTATATTAAGCTTTAGAATCTGACAATATGAAAATTGTAACAGAAAGAAAGAAATCTTGACGAAAAACCTGTAATTTACTTATCGTAATAAATTACAAATCAGTTGCAACTAAATACTACATTTTCACATTTTGTTGGGTCAAAATTTTTAACTATCTGAACTGTCACACAGTTTGACATACAGGTAAATGTCATTCAAAGCTCATTACAGCTGACTGCAGACGGAATAGCTTTTTTTCTAGACTTGCTGCAATTGACTTTTTAAAAAATCACTTTGTATATCATAAATAACTATTTCATACAACCGTTTTTAAGGAGGTACAAATTATAGTTGGCCTACCATGAATGTTGCATAGATTTATAGCAGCCGAGAATATTAAATATGTATCTATACTTTTCAAAGGCATCAGTAGAAGGTAGAATATGTACAATTACTGGTAATAATTGAGTATACTGTCGGCTCTTGTAGGTATAGGTACAATAAGCTATAAAATTATTCTGAAATTCGTAGAAGTAGTTTCAAACATATATTTGGACGCAAACTATGTGCGTGCACCTACTTCTTTTGGACGAGATCTGAATCTGTGCATTCCTTGCAACGCACTACATTAAAATATTTCTATCTAGCAGAAAATTATAGCGGTTCTACTGAAGTAATTCTTATGTGGCATTATGGTTTTGGGTATTTAAATGAGCCACCATGAATAAATGGTAATAATAACTAGAGTCATAATAATATAGGTAATTTCCTATATTTTATAACAGAAAGGTCACTTACAATTTGTATTGCTATATCCCTTCCAAAATCTACTGATATCTAAGAGAAAAACTGCAAAAATGTATGTGTTTCGGGATTCAGTAAAAAGCCCCATACCATCGCAGAACAACTTTCTACCGGCTGCTGTATATTTGATGAATATTATGATCGGCGAGTCTGCGATGAAACTGCTTTCAAATGTGCCTTGGTCTAACAATACCATGAGTCGCAGAATTCAGCACATGGCGGAGGATCTCAATAATCAATTAATTGAAAAATTAAAAGGAAATGAATTTGGGTTGCAGCTGGATGAGGCTACAGACAATAATAAGGATGCACATTTGATTTGTTACGTACGGTTCTTAGATGGTAATTACATTGTGGAGGACCTTCTCTTTTGTAAAAGTATCACTATAAGTACAAAGGCTCAAAACTTGTTCAACATCCTGAACACATTTATGTTTGAAAATAATTTGGAGTGGACAAAGTGCGTTGGTGTTTGTACTGACGTTGGTCTTCGATGCCCGGTCGTTATAGAGGATTGCAGGCAAGGTTCGTTGAGTATACACTGTATAAGGTTGCCTACTAAGCAAGCAACAGTCGCGGTGGCGTCAGGGGAAAGGAAGACAGCTGTGACGTCATTCGTGTAAAGCGAGCGAGTGGTTGACTGCAGACGCAACTGAAAAATAATCGTATGCTACTTTATATATTTTAAAATGCTGGTACCTATGTTCTAGAAGCAGTTTTCGCCTGTATGTTGATGGGTTATGCTATTTCTGTCATAAGTTACACCTAGATCGCGAAGCAAACCAATATTTGATGATCCGGAATCATGAGCACAAGCAACTACTTTGAAATCGATATTATATAATTTATTAATCACTATGTGAATTAAACCAGGTGTGATTTTTGTGTCAAAATCCACAAAAACTGGTTGTTTCCAACTGCTGAAGAGGCCTCTTGTATTCATGATGTGCATTTGTGAATCTGGTCCAACAACTTGATCCATCTTCTGATCGTACTCGTACATTTCAGACACTTTAATTTCATCCAACTGAAGAACAACAACTCTTTCTTGCTCAGTCATCGTTTTTCCAGCAATTTCTAACAACTTTAAAACGGATTCTAACACTCCTTGCCGCATATCAATTTTGGAAGCCCATTTTTGTAACCGTCGATATTCCTGGCAAAGGATAATTTAAACATAAATAACATCTCTTGCTAAAATATGTAATTGTGAATGCTAAAGCAATTTCTTTTTCTGTCCAATGCACTCTTCAACTCTTCTTTAATACAGATTTTAATTGCTTTTCTGTGAAGATCTTTCCAAAAATAGCGTTTAATCGGCTACTTTATTTTCTGCGGTTATTTTCGGGGTTGGTTGTTTTCTATATCTCTGCAGCATTTTTCTAAACGAGACACATTTATTTTTCCATATTTTTAAATCTCTTTCTGTGTCGCATAATTGTTTTAAAGAGTCATTTTCTATCGTTAACGATTTGACTAACAGATTCAGTTTCGTTATTTCACTTGTGGTGTTTATTTCTGTCGGCTTTTCAATGTCTCCTTCATTGTTTATTATTGAAGCTATGTACGAGGAAGAATCTTCCTTCATCAATCTGTTATTACGTCTGTGGGCTCTATCGTCGATTTTTTGAGAAGTAATTAGTGTGGCAGGCAAATTTAATGAATAATGATGAATGAATGAATAATTTAATGACCCGTTCTTCAAAATCTTTTTTTGTGGTAAGTTTAATCATTCAGATTTCAAATCTCTTTCATAGTCCTCTTATCTAAAATGCAACGAACAAATCCTAGAGCATGATGTATTAACATTATCTCCTCTTCGACATTTTGCTACCCATTCTTTGTAAATATTTTCATCTTTAGGGAATGTAAAGTATGTAACATTCAGATTACTTGCTTTTGCCTTTTCATGGTGCATTTTGCAGGTAGCTACAGCACAACTCATTGGCATCTGCAATAGGTGTTAAACGAACATAATAAATAAAATGAAAATTGGTAGACTGTTGCATAGGTCCCTCATTAGATTAATTTAACTAAATATTAACCAAATAAACTCTATTTCTTCTGCAGCTTCCTCGAAAAAATTAACTTCACCAAAAGTGGGCTAAGTATAATTTTGAATTAAAGTATTTGAAACGTTTTTTTAAACAAAAAATATTTGCGTTTGTCCGTACTTTCGACCTATCCTGTGTATACCTGGATAATTTTGTACATGTATAAGGGCAAATTAAAGCAGTTATGTAAAACTACCAAATAAAATTTTTTCATAAAGTCGAAATTACAGAGGTTTTGCTTTAGAATGTCCCATTCATGGGAACACTAATGAGAATTACATTACAATTAAAACAATAACTCACCTTGATGAACTTTTATAAAACACTTCAGGTTTAACTCCTATGTTTTAATAAATTTCTTTAAATATAATTAATTATATTAAACTTGCACAACACAGCTCGTCACAGATCAAAACACCTTAAGCACAGAAACACCGGGAAGTATTACACGAATGACGTCACTAAGTCAGGACTAGGGCTTCAGAGAGGGGAAAGAATTTGTCACCATTGGAAGATACGGTAGTAGGCAACCTTACGTAGTGTATACTCAACGAACCTTGGATTGCAGGCGCTTATTCGAACCAAAGCTCCAGATTCAGTGTGGTCCCATTGCATCATTCACAGAGAAGCACTAGCATCAAAGTATTTGATTCCTCTACTGAATCAAGTCTAATGCTACGTACACACGAAGACACTTTAGTGTCTAGATAAAGTCTATAGATCGAGTGTCGTCGTATGTACACCATCTAGAGCTGTGTCGCTAGATCGGACATTTGATATCTAGACATCGCTGTCGCAAGTTGGTAGACCGCTGTGGGAACACTTGTTTTTCGGCGTGTCGAGACTCGAGCTAGGTGTACCGGCATGGTGGAAATTTATTGCCTAGAGCAGGGATGGCGAACCTTTTTCACTGTCCGTGCCACAAACTTATAAATAATCTTTATGAAATAACTAACATGCCACACTAAAATTGTTTAACATAAATTATGATTCTTGTATTTTTCTCTTTTTTTGCTTTTTTTATTTTATATTTTTTCTCTTCCTTTCGCTCTCGAGAAAAAAATTATTATAATTTAATAAACAAAGAAAGAATAGTATATTCTTCAACGAGTGTAGAATGACAGCTATTATTCACGAGGATGAAAATTCTGTCACGAGCAGAAGGCGAGTGACAAAATCATCCGAATGAATAATAGCTATTCTACACGAGTAGGAGACTATACTTTCTCTACGACTATTTCATAGGAAGTTACAATTTTTGGTCTGAATCAGTATTATAAAAATTTGCTTTAGATGAACGTATATCGGTTCACTAGCCACAACGATTTTATGCCGTGTGTACTGTTTCTGCGATTTCCTCGGCAGTAAATTACACGTCGTTTTCGCGGTTTCCCTTATTTCTGGTGGCAAACACATCTCAGCGTTTTCGCTGTCTGAATTATTCATACCTAGTTCTTACTGTTTTTACGAATACGAAAATTTAAAACTGTTTTTGACAGTTACTTCAAAAACAAGTGGGAGATCCAAGCGCTAACATGCCACGCCCATTGGATTCTGATTCATTATCCCACCGTTTTTTACAGAATCCAACGGAAATGGAGAATATCTATCATTCTTCAACTAAAAAGGTATATGTAACGAATACATTATATTATAGTCGTAGAGAAAAATTTTTATTAAACTTCTTCTTCTTCTTCTTCTTTTATTGTAGGCAGTAGCCTGTTTTTCTTCACACTAATTCTATGGTGTTTCCACAGATGTAGATTGCCAGCAACAATTTTATTAATATGGTATGATTTTAAAAATTACATCTGTTATATTTTATTAAGAGTTATTTAAATGTTTTACAAATAGACATAAACCTTTGTTTTAATGTGATTTTTTGTTGCTGCATATGAGATGTTAAGGATTTTATATCTGGATTATACTTTGTTATTTTTAAAAGTATGCATGCAGCGCTTGATTCGTCCGCCATCCTATTTATAAATTTATTTTATATAAAATTCATTTCAGAAAATAGTGACTCGCATTTCTCTTTACGATCCCCTCTTTAATCCAGTTCCCAGTTAACCAAGTTCGCTTTTCATAACTTTTCTTTTTTTTTAATACAATTCATAAACACTGCGGCCGCTAAACGACGGCTTGTTCTTGACATGGTCAAAAAATATAGGTTCTATTTTAAAGTGTCTGTGTCTACTGTTCAAGGCACGTGTGGATACATGATAGAGAAGTCTAGCAACTTCAGTCTAGTGTTGTATCTAGTGACACTGCTCTACGCAATAGTTTCCACAAATACACCACGCAGTGTGAACACACCGTAGAGCAATCTAGACACAAGTGTCGACATTTAGGTGTCTGCGTGTGTACGTAGCATTAGAACGTGTGGTGAATATAGCAAACTATATAAAAAGTCAGCCAGTGAAAGCAAGGTTTTTCAAAAAATGGTGTGAGAATATGGGTATTTGTTGTACTACTGCCACTCACGATGGCTCTCTCGTGGCAACGTATTGTCTCGTACGTTCTAATTAAAATTACGACAAGAAACACTTTGTAGAAATGAATTTTTTGGTTAAACTGGCATACTTAATGCTACGTACACACGAAGACACTTTAGTGTCTAGATAAAGTCTATAGATCGAGTGTCGTCGTATGTACA
>JABXWE010036960.1:0-13515 GCA_014611495.1 Limonius californicus
TGCTTGAGTTCTTATCATGATTACCCTGTCTGAGATAGGCATGAAGCTGATTACTGACTTATAAATGGATTTTTTTACTTTGCTTGATTAATTTGCATTTCGCCTGAATTTGGCCACCTGGTTTCACTCAGTCCCATTATGTTTACCTTAAGACGTGGATTTTCCCGCTTCATATATAGATTGAGTTGATTATAAAAGCTCAATTACGACTTGATTCGTATAATCATAAAATTTTCTTCATTTTAGATTATATTCTATCATTCTTCATAAGGTAAATATTACAACTAAGGAAATTAGTAATTGAATAATAAATACAGAAATGTAATAAATACGAAGTGTCTTCAATTGATACTCACCTTTGCTTTATAAAAAATTTATTTAATATCTTAATTACAAATAATTACCCTCCCAGTCAAGGCATCTAACCCATTGTTTTACTAATCGACGTATACCCTGCTCATAGAATTCTTGCGGCTGCTGATTGAAGAAGTCTTCCACAGATATCTGTACTTCTATGTCAGTTGCACAAGCCTGGTACAATTTGGGATTATTACGTCAATCAAAGTAAAACATACACATTACCGCTGAACTACAATGGTAAAGTGTATGAAGAACATTTGCTTTTCTTAGTCTAAGTTTTAACATTCATATTGCAATGGCTGCTACTGTAAGTAATCTGTATAAATTTGAAAAAAGTATAAATTAATTGACCGACACGACCAACTAAACAATTATTCAAACATTCAAAATCATAATGTATAATCAATCCTGTGACATTTTAATACAAATTGTTATGATTAGTAACAGCTTTAAGTTCTTAAATTAGCTCTATAATATAAGTTTTCTGCTTTATAAAAATATATAAATCATTTATCTACTAATTTATTTATCATTCCTGTGAGAACTCGATAACTGAAAAATACTACTAGTAACTATTCGATCAATCCTTATCCACTTTTGTTGAATAGCCCAGAGCTGTTCAGAACGATTCAACTTAACGCAACTTTCGTAACAGGAAATATAAATGCTGGTGTAGAACAGAGACTCTAATTATGCTTAATTATAAGATAGCAACTTGTAGATTTTAATTAACTTTAAAGAGTTTCAAATTCATATCAACTATCTTATGTTATCCGATCTTTCTCGTCATAAGGCTTATAAACACACAAAACAATACCACACCGAAATAAATTCAGGAACTAAATGAAAATTGCGAATGATATTCAGACCACAGTTCTGAATCGGTACAATAAAGAACTGGGTCGAAACAATTTCGCATGAAAAATAAAATACAAAAAATGCGCCCGATGAAAGGTCAGTGTATTCTCATACAACAAAAGAAAAGAAACTTAAATACACCAGGAAACCGCGTGTAACTGCATTATGACGTAATACACATATCGATTACATGAAATTCTCATTGGCTGTCATACCGTGCCGTATTAGTTGTATCCTTTCGGATATTTCATTTGCAGAGAAACATGCGAAGATTGAATTCTAAATTACTATCATTTTTATGCCGTTTCGCTAAAATATACCAGAATTGAACAGAAGGGTTTGTATTAGAATTTAATATTATCGGTTTATCTCAATGAAGGATATGTACCTTGTTTTTGTGTACACAGAAATTAATACAGATTACAGTAAAAACATAAAAAAATGGTGACACAAAATCAAAGCAAAAAAATGTAAAATATGGTATTTTAATTTCTACTACTCGTTTTGCCATCACAAATTAATTTGATTTGAATTAACGCACTTGTTCTCTCATTATAATTGAAAAAAAAATTATAAAAGTCAAACTCATAATAGGTCGTAGACTTTTATACTGTCCTTAACAATGTCGTCTGGTTTAATTTAGCTAACTTAATTCACAGAACTACAGTCTGCATATGATGTATGGACAGAACATATTTGCATCAATTTAACATTAGTTTACTTTCAAATTATGTTCCTAAACTCGCTCGTTTGTGTTCTGCTAAGGCAATATTTCTTGTAGTTTAAACCAATTAGTATATGGAGTGAATGAAATATTTTGCACTGAATGGCCCCTTCAAATGAATGAACTTGCATTGAATGATAATTTAAAACAATAACCTTCAAAAACTATAACCACATTTGCTACATCATTCATTAAACAGCTGCGTATTCTATTATTTGCAACCAATTCTGTTTAAAATAATATTAAAAATATTGGGTTGAACGGAGACAATAGCTCAAGTACACAAAAAAATGTTTTAAGGACTTATCTTTAGAGGTTAATCAGGTCCTACTGAAGATGGCTTAGTTGCCAAGATACATATTTTGGTTTTCTGTCGAAGTAAACATCAAAAACCGAATAGCAATCTACTAATAAACTTCTAAATCGCTACCCTTAACTGCTTCAGGTACTGTTATCAACAAATGAATTATATCTGAGTCTAAATTTAAAACATTCCGCATGTGACCGCTCAACTTCAGATATTTTTATTTTATTATGATGCAAGCTCCCGGAAATGTGTTGGGCAAGACTTGATTTATTAATTCTATGCTTTTTGAAGTAAACTACATGTTATTTAAACCTAATTTCAATATTATGTTTAGTTTTTTCGATATATCTTCGATTAGAAGACCGATCACCCAAGCTCCACCTATAAGAAAGGAAGATGGGAGATGAGCGAGAGATAACACGCAGAAAGCAGAAATCTTTGCGAATCATCTTGAAGAGACCTTTAAGCCGAATGCAATACAATCAAACTCTGTAGTACACTCAGTGGAAAATCATGAAGACGAGAACGAGGAAATCGAATTGATCACTCCGAAAGAAGTTGCCAATGAGATAAAAACAAATCTGAACCCAAGGGAAGCTCCAGGCTTCGACCTCATCACGGGAATAATACTCAAACAACTTCCTAAAAAAGGTATTGTCAAACTAACCTACCTGTTCAACGCAGCTCTTAGACTGAAACACGTACGCGACACATCTGGAAGGTGGCGGAAGTAATTATGATACCAAAACTAGGCAAGCCGCCTAATGAGGTAAAATCATACAGACCTATATCTCTATTGCCGATAGTCTCTAAACTCTTTGAAAAACTCGTCCTAAAAAGACTAAAACCGATAATTGAAAGAAAAAGGCTAATACCAGACCATCAATTTGGGTTTCGACACAAACACGCAACCATAGACCAAGTGCACAGAATGACTCACATTATTGAAAATGTATTAGAAGAAGAAAAGGTCTGCTCAACAATCTTTTTAGATGTTGCGCAGGCCTTCGATAAAGTCTGGCACCAGGGACTTATTCACAAATTAAATAGGTTACTACCCACACAGTTTGCTGAACTACTAGAATCGTATTTATCAAATAGACTGTTCCGTGTAAAACAGGAAAACGAATATTCAGCACTAAAAGAGGTAAAAGCAGGAGTTCCTCAAGGTAGTGTGCTGGGGCCGACACTGTATCTCCTATACACATCTGACCTGCCACAGACCGCTAATGTTACGACTGCTACATTCTCAGATGATACTGCAATCCTGGCAGTAGCAAATGATGCGGCATCGGCAACAGAAAGACTCCAGGTAGCATGTAACCAGATAACCAGATGGACAATGAAATGGAAGATCAAGCTAAACGAGAACAAGTCTACCCACATCAACTTCACAAATAAGAAAATTAGAGATCAGGTACCTGTAACTATTAATAACAATGTAATACAATATGCAAACACGGCAAAGTATTTGGGTATGACTCTTGACACTAAACTGCACTGGAAGGAACACGTAAAGAAGAAAAGGGAAGAGCTGGACCTGAAATATCGAAAACTATATTGGCTCTTGGGACTCAACTCGCAATTATCAATACCCAACAAGCTCATGATATATCAACAGATCTTGAAGCCAATCTGGATTTATGGCATCCAACTTTGGGGGTGTGCCAAACAGTGCCATATAAATAAAATACAGAGATTTCAGAACAAGGTTCTGCGGAATATAGTGAATGCCCCGTGGTATGTACGTAACAGCCACATCCATCGTGACCTTGGTATTCAAGATGTTAATAGTGAGATTAAACGATTTGCCACAAAGCACGAATTGAGACTTCATAATCATGTCAATCCCGAAGCGATCCAGCTCCTGGACACCAATGGATTGGTAAGAAGATTGAAGAGAACAAAACCCTACGAACTAGTGTAGTGTGTGAGTGAAAATACAAGTATATGTGAGTGCAGCGCCACAAGCAACCAAAGAAAACTCTTGGACACCACTGGGTGAACATTAGGTCTTAGTTATTAGTAGCTTAGATTAGAAAAAAACTAATGGTTAGTCTGGGTAGACTAGGTTTAGTAAATGTAAGATCCTTGTAGGTCTCTTAAAAAAAAAAAAAAAAAAATTAAATAACTTATTATAAACATATTTAAAGTTAATAAAAATTAACACAAACCTTCCTTACATACATAAAAACATTATCTCAAACATATTTTTCTCTAAATGAAAGTATTACATTCACAAATTAACATTATTGTATCTAGCTGTCAAAACCATTATGTTTTTCCTAATATTTGTGAAATTACAGCTCAAGAATGCACAGATAAAGTTGAAAAGTATCATCTATGCTTTCCCAAAGATGAAGAGCGATAAAATAACCAGTTTCGAAACCTGGAAGTCAAGATACACAGAAACGGCAAATTCCTGGGTCGGAAGCTAATATTTACCACGTATTTGAATTATGTGTGATTAAACAAGGTAGCTTAACTAAGCTTTATTAGAATTAACAATAGGTTAAGATATCTCACTTAAAGAATGTTGCAGCACAGCAATATATACAGGGAATTGTATCCCTTTTTCTGTTCCTTAATCAGCAACAAAACCATTGCCATGTTCAACAGTAACTGAAACCACATCCTGTCTCATGCTGATACTCATAACCCGCAACACAGTCAACTCAAAATATCCGGATAAGTAGATATCCCTCTAATCCCATGGAAAATCCCAGCTCATTTTATATCATTGATCCGTACAGTTCGAAATAGAAGCCCCTGAATTTCAGAAAGCCTATGTATGCCACTGATCCTGGCGCAACCTACGTGGCTTACGGGACGAAATCTGAACGCAAATTTCGAAAAGTTTACAGTTGCTTGTAATTAGTTTTAAAGTGTTCCTGCACGAGACGAGTACGAATTTCATTTAATTTCCAGTTGGAGGTTGTAATGGGAGCGGAATGCGTTAAGTTAAAGTTTGGGCGCAAGTTCGCATGATAAATGTTAACAATCATAGTGCTAATGAATTTTCAAGCAGAATTTTAACAAGTACTTCCTTTTTGCTGAACTAGATGATACAGAGATGCAAGACAATTTTTTTTAAATGAAATAAATTGTGCGTTTCAAATTTATTATTCTTGCTAGAACATCGAGGATAAATAGGCAATTATTAGGGACCGATATTTATTACATAGGTAAACCTCATGCAGGGTTTTATTGAATCGATATTTCATCCCCGTTCGATCCCCCACACTTCATGGCGACAGCACATACTCCAGTTAAATTTTATTACAGCAACTTTAAGGCAAAATTACCCACTAAATTTATGTTTCGTGGCACTTACTTCTGTATCGTAAAAGGTAGCCGCCCTTTACTTGCTTGTTGGTCAAATCTGCAACAAAAGAACACTTTTCAACAAAGTATTTGCAAGATGTAATTCAGTAATGTAAATGTAGTTCATGTAAACAGTAATACAATACTAGCTAACGCAATAAGCGGCCCTAAATTTTTTATTGTACGTGCTTGATAATCGAAGAAAGAAAAAATATTTTGTTATCAAGTAAATCTATATTCGATTGCCCATTACGATTGCGAATTTTTAATATTATTCAGTATTTTTATATACTGTAACTTTACAGATCACTCCCAGTTTGAACCATTTTTTTTTCCACAACATAATTTACCTGTGTTTACATTTTTCAAAACGGTTACCGTCGCTATACAATTTCTTTTTATCTTAAATTATCCCCTGTCCCTTCCGGCTTTCTCTATGTTATAAGACGTTGCAAGATATACAGTTCGGTTCGATAACTAAATTAAAAATAGTACATATATGTCATAAACACTGCGACAGCGGATGCTTCGTATCGAGAAGTAAGTTGTGTACTTTGTAAATATGCGTAACTGCTAAGTAATTATGTAAATGGTTATTGTTTTTCAGAAAAAGCAGATACCAGTGATGGGACTTCCATGAAAGATATTTTAGGACTGGCAGCTCGCCGCAGATTGTTTTTCTGTATTACAACTGTAGTGTATAACTGAAGTGACTAATATAAAATGCGAAACTAGGAAATACGGCGATAAAGACGACATAAAAAACCTTAAGAACAGAAAACAGAATACGTTCTCTAAATACACAATACTAAAATTGATATGATATTACGTAAATGTACTCCCACAAAATAATATAAACTAATTTTCAAAATCAGTTTGACATGGAGTAAACATAGTTGTAGCAGTAGTTGTATCCTTTCGCAATATCTACGGTGTTACGCAATGCAAGGCGCCTTAAAGCAGATTCTAAAGGTTTTTTTTTGCAAAATTATAGACGTTCACAATTTTTACAGTCTCCTTGTTGCTAAAGTGTTTGTATACATTAACATTTCAGTACTTAATAGCTATTCACTTAAAAGCTAACGTTAAATTTATTACCGGGCTTTAAGGAAGTTGCAAAGTACTTTTCAAGGGATAAAATACCTACAGGGTGTCAATTTGAAAACGTACAATATGTTATATCTCTGGAAGTAAAACTTCTGTGGCTTAAAGTATACAGGAAAACAAACATTTTTTGTTAATAAATATATGGTCAAAAGTGTTTCCTATCAGGATTAGAGCTTCTCAAAGATTCTTTAAGAAGCGCCTAAATGTAGGCAACTCAATTTACTACCTACTATTTGTTTGCATAACGACGGAAATTAATACAGGATAAATTAAGCCCTCTTTGCCACGTTTCCGTCGTTGTGGAAACAAATAGTAGGTAGTAAATTGAGTTGCCTACATATAGGCGCTTCTTAAAGAATCTTTGAGAAGCTCTATCCCTGATAGGAAACACTTTTGACCATACATTTATTGACAAAAAATGTTTGTTTTCATGTATACTTTAAGCCCTAGAAGTTTGTCCCTGCAATTCATTAACACCCTGTACACCTAACTATTGTGTGTAATTTGTTACAAAAATTCGGTACAATTATCATCTGTTACCCGAAAAATTTCTCATTAAATTTGTTTTTCCATTAAACTCTGGTCGTATTTCACTATTGGTTTGCACGGTGCTAACTTTTTGTTGCACTAAAGGAAACTAAAAATAAAAAGTAATTGCTTTCGTCTGCAAATTGCAAGTTAGTTAAGAATATAATAAAACAGCTGTAACGGATTTGTAACAGAAATAAATTTTATTCGCCGGAGTATTATAACGCCCTTCATTACAGCTTAATAGCCACTTAAAAATCGTAGTAACAAAGAAAAAGGCGTAAAATAAAATTAGATCTCTAAATTGCATTTCAGTCTGCCGGGAAAATAAGTTTTCCTCGCGTGTTTTAAATTTTCTAATTTTCCCATAGTTAGCTGTGATTACACTCGGGGAAATTTGCTTGTAATTTGAATAATCTAACGCAAAGTTAATTGCAACGACATCGGTTATTAACTGAATACAACAATTTAATCAAATACTGTTTTCAAACTCTCTTTGTTTAAATTATTGATTTATTTTGTTTGAAAATTAAATACGGCGTTTGAGGTTTCTGATCAATTTATGTGTCACTGTTAACGATTTTCAGTACACAGTGTGATTTGACCACAAAATTACTAATTTATCTATAAAGACATAGAATTTACAATTTCTACTGTCGAGAGTGACAGTGATGAAAGTGCTTTTTATTGTTCCAGGTAATTTATATATAACTCCGCCTATGCCGGTCCCAAGCCCGGATACAAAAGTGAGAAGGGGGAGGAGTAACAACCTCGTAAACAAACCTAGGTCCAGTTAGCCCGACTGGTAGCACCTTGTGAGGGCCCCTAGCCCAGGGTTACAGGTAAAGTCCTCAACAACATGCTTGGCGAAGAAGAAGAACATCTAGAAGATAAACATGGTGGAAGAGGTAGCTTTAGCTGGTACGAAAACCATACCCAACCCAGGGATGTGGGTGAAGACATCAACGGTAGTACTAGCGGAAGAAGCAACCCTCCTGATGGAGGTGAATACACCAGGAGCTTAGATGTAGAGCCTAAGGATTGCCCTGCAATATGCCAGTAACATGTTCAGGAGACATTAAAGCCTACTACAAAGTCTCATGGAATTAGCCGGATGGAATCTACGAGGACGAACAAAGCGAGAAATAGTTAAGATAGGCATATGGAACGTGAGAGGCCTTGCGCATAAAAAATTAGAATTGAAAGCAGAATTGAAATCCATGGAAATAGACGTAGCAATATTAGCAGAAGCAAAAAAAGAAATTGCGAGGCTCATTAGAGCTACAACATTATATAATGCTATACAGCGGAGTTACAGCAAATAAACCCGCGGCAGCGGGAACAGCAATCTTAATAAGCAAAAAATTGAGAAATAATATACAAAACTATAAATTTATAAACGCACGATTAATTACATTACGATATAAAACCGAAAGAGAATATACTGTTATCATGGTCGTTTACAGCCCCGAAGAAGGACGACTGGCGGACACAGAAGAATTCTACCAAAGTCTACAATCAGCTCTGAACAACAATAACAAGAACGATATCATAATCATTGCAGGAGACTTTAATACCAGAATAGATAATACACCAATAGACAATGTCATGGAAAGACATGGCAAAGACACTTTAAACAGGAACGGCCAACTATTACTTGAGTTTGCCACTTTTAATAATTTTAAAATAACAAACAGCTACTACCCTCACAAAAACATACATAAATTTAAATGGATCGCCAGAGGCAGCCAATCAATAGTAGACTATGTACTGGTTAATAAAAAATTAGCAAACCAAGTACAAGATACAAGAGTATGCAGAGGGCCAGATGTAAACTCAGACCACTTCTTGCTAGTATCCAGAATAGCCATTCCTGTCAGATGGAAGAAACATCGAACAATAAATAAGCAGCAAGGGGAAACCTTTGAAGTAAATCTTCTACAGGAACAGAGTATACGACAACTGTATCAAAACAGAATACTGCTACACTTACAACAAAAAGCACTTAGTAGGAACATAAATCAGGAATGGGAAAATGTCAAAGATACAATAACCCAAGCTGCTAAAGAAGCCTTAGGAACTAGAAACAAAGAAAAGAAGAAACAATAAAGGACTTCAAATTTGGAATGATGAAATAGCCCAAAATATAACAGACAAAAAACAGCATATTTTAAACACCTCAACTCAAACTCCTAAGAAACTAGAGCAGAGTACCAATACCGAAATGCAGTAGTAAGGAGAGAAGTAAGGAAAAGAAAAAGAGAAAGTTGGAGAAAATACATAAGCGATATTGAACACGATGTCCACGGAAGACAGGACAAAGCTTATAAAATATTAAAATACTTAAACAGTACGGAGAAAGATACCCTACAACATAATACAATATCAGAAGAGACCTGGCTATCATATTATAAAAACCTATGGACACATGAAGAACAAGTAGAAGAAGAACCAACAGTGGTAGCAGGTATAAATGAAGATGTCGACCCTATAGCAATAGACGAATTCCTAATGGCCTTACACCACTCCAGTAACAAGAAGTCGCCAGGAACGGATACAATTAATATTGAGCTTATTAAGTATGCACCAGCCGCCTTCCGTACACGCCTTCTGGACTTTATTAACATATGTTGGCGCTGAGATCATGTACCAGAAGAATGGAAAATAGCCAAAGTGATACCAATCCATAAAAAGGGAGACCGAAACGATTGCAATAATTACAGAAGAATCAGTCTACGTAACACCTGCTATAATTTATATGCAACAACCATTCTGACAAGACGATTGAACGCAATAACAGAAAATATCAGTACAAAACTGTTTTAGAAAGGGCAGATCATGTTCAGACTGTATCTTCACTTTAACACAGTTAATTCAGAAGAAAAGGGAATTCAACCTACCCACTTATATAGCGTTCATCGATTATAAGAAAGCTTTCGACAGAGTAAATAGAAACAAGCTTTGGAAATCATGATGAATAAGGCAATACCCCTACACTTGATTAAAGTTATGGAGAATATATATCAAGAAAACAAGATCGTTATTGGGACAGAAAATGAGAAGGAAGATAATAGAACAGCAACAATCAATTGTGGAGTACGCCAGGGATGCTCTCTATCACCATCGTTTTTTAATATATAAATTGACCAAGTCGTTGAAGAATGGCAGAAAGAAATAAAAACACATTTTAGAATTAACATCTTACACATAGACACAATGCTTTTTGCTGACGACCAAGTAATTATGGCAAATACATAAAACAACTTGCAGTACGGAATACATAAACTAAATGGCATCTCTAAAACGTATAATTTGGAAATAACTGAAGCAAGAACAAAAGTAATGGCCTTTAAAGGAGACGAACCAACAAGAGCCAAGATTATCACACAGAACAAAAATATAGAGCAAGTTAACTATTTCAGATATTTAGGCTTCGACGTAACATACGCAGAAGATAAAGATGTATCATCATCAACAGCCTTTCCGTCCCACTGCTGGGCATCGGCCTCTTCTCTGCCACGTGTTTCTCCTCAGCGCTAAGGTAGAAACACGGGGGACCTACAGTTTGACGTCGAATCCGAACGACAGAAATTCCAGAGAAGGTTTTTAGCATTAAGATCCCACGGTTGCAAGCCGATTTGGGAAATTGTGTGTGGTGGGTTGCAGGCTAGATTTTTATAAATCTGCATAGTTCTGCTTGGGTTTCGAACCCAAGCCAGAATCGACGTTTTATTCAGAAAGCGAGCGCTCTACCCACTGAGCTACCACCACACCACAAGATGTATACAATAAGATAAATAAATTCAGATACATGTGTGGAACTATAACTCGACACTTGAAGGAAACCAGCAAGGAAACAAAGTTGAAATTCTATAAAGTAATGGCGGTCCCTGCCCTATTGAATGGCTCAGAGGACTGGACCCTCACCCAGAAAGAAAAGAAGCTAATTGAATCAACAGAAATAAAATTCCTACGAAGAGCAGCAGCTTACACATTGCTTGAATATAAAAGAAGTGAAGAGATACGTCAGAAATTAAATATATTTAATCTATTAGGAAAAATTGACCAATATAGGAACAACTGAATGGAACACATAAATAAAATGGACGATAGCCGTATCCCTCAACAAATTTTGCACTATAGACCATCTGAAAAAAGGAGAATAAGACGTCCCAAACAGCGGTGGACTGATGAATTTCCATGAGACCGGAACAAACCCTATAGGTTTAAACCTGGGAGCTGATGATGATGATGAAGTAATTTATAAAAGAACAAAAATCACTTTCAAAAGCGTATTCGACGCAAAAGATAAGGCTAACGATTCGGTAAAATCAGGTATATACAAATTAAACTGTTCACAGTGTAATTATGTATACATAGGCCAGAAAATTAGAAATTTTAATACCAGATACAAAGAACACATATGCTCATACAAATACAAACACCCAGAAAAATCTAACTACGCAAAACATGTACTAAAACCATACATTAACATCAAAACATATAATAACATTTGTACACTTTGATGGTACACGTAAATTGAATATACTCGAGGCCTTCCAAATTCACAAACACACTTTAACAAATACATCTTCAATGAATGAGCTAAATTTGCTCATAAATTTCCCGATATTAGAAGTTTTGGAATAAAAGACGAGCCAAATTCAAAACTAAAATCCAGTGTGCTGTTTCCCTAACTACAAATGTTTACAATATTAGTAATTGCTCATGAAAATGTAATGCAACATGTCGAAATACTTATAAAGCTCTAATAAATACTGTTAAAATTAATCTTTCACAGCAGAAATTGGGAGAGTCGGGAGTTTTCATATAGATAGTGATGCGTGGTCTTCTTAGCACAGTATGGACTCTTCAAATGAAAAAATCTGTGAGTAAAAAATGCAGAAGATTCGACCAGAAGTACTACAAGTATTGTATAAGAAGTTTTCTGTAATAATTGCTACTACTCAGTTTACCATACACAACATCACAGTCTATTTTAACGCGAGTTTTAAATAAATGCATACTTTGTATGGATTTATATTGCTTTAAAAATGACGTGTATCATGTGGAAATACATATAAAGTAGCAAGAACAATAAAACCCTCTGTAATTATAATTTTTTTTAAATTATTCTTTAATGGGCAGTTCAACGAAGTACGGCAAGAAACACTTTCTTCGTCGAAGTTACATAGAAAATGACTTCCTTTCTTCTTTCTTTAGTTTTAAAAATTTTCTGTGTGATATCTGGACCAAGTGTTCGATGGAAACAAAATTGAAGAAACACGAACTTCTACAGCGTGCGACAAAGGTTGTACTTGAAATTTCGAAAAGGATCTTCTAGGCTCGAGCAATTATTGTCTTACTCGGCTCTTCTAAAATTCATGACACTGTAGTTGTTTCTGAGTTACAAGGCGTCAAACACAGCCCGATATGTTTTTAAAACTGCTTTCTTGATGCCTGGTGGTCGAAAACACGCGTTTTCTTCAAAAACCCGTTATCGATAAACATTGGGATTACAATCAATTCCTTTATTGGGAGTATGGTAAGAGTAAAAAGGGTTGCTTTTCAACTAATAAGTCATAGGAAGATACATTTTTCGTCAAAACCTCTTTTTGGTGTGGCCACGTAGTTTCGTAAAAAAAACTTATCGTTTAGTTGCAGCGGTGAATTTCATCACATTTGTTTTTACTTGTGCTGGTACTATTATTATTGATGGTACCTTAACCCTTAAGCTGGGAGGTCGAAAATTGTTGCACTACCCAGGAAGTGGTATATTCCTTCATACCACTTTTTTCTCTCGATTTCTCCACAAAGTGATCAACAAATTTTACTTTTAATCATTCTTTCTTTTAATATCGACTTATTTAAAATTAAAATAAAAAGTAAAGAAAATAACAAAAGCTTTATATCCGATTTTGTGGAATAAAGGGGTTACAAACAAAACAAAATGAATTGTGTATAAGACCATCTTTGAAAGTTGCGTGACATATAGTTCGGGAGTGTGGGTTACAAATAAATCATTAGACCGCAGGTTAGAAGCAGCCGGAATAGAGTATTAGAGGAGAAGTTGCTGCGCCACCAGATTAGATCATATCAGAAATGACGACATTCGAAGAAGAATATACATAGAGGATAAAATATCGGAATGTGAAAAAGAAGACCGCAGAGTTGTATTAATATTATCCATGAAAAAATGCAAGAATGGAATAATAGTAAGTGTTGGAAAACGGAATGCGAGAAACGGCAGATAACGCTGTAAAAAGTTCGCTTATACATAAATATACAGGGTGTATCAGAAATATGT
>JABXWE010036961.1:0-18386 GCA_014611495.1 Limonius californicus
GGGCGGCGGGAGGTAGAAGCACGGCCAAGACTCGTCCGCTATATACGGTACCAACGTGTACATGTCACAGGCTGGTTGTGTTTACTTTTTTTTATAGCGATCAACCTATTGCGCTCTGGCAAGACATTTTTTCTACTTTCACCGCTGGTTATGATTTTGTATGGATTAAAGTAAATCTTCAAATCTACTAGATAAAGATTTCAGATATTTAGAAATATTAGACTGTGATATATAATTGTAGTCAGAATTGTTAAAAAAACAAAAAGTTTGCTTTTAGTGTAACTTCTACTGATGCAGTTTTGGAAATTTTTAAATAATAAATTTCGGAGAAGTAAGTATTGCAACCCAGCAAGTCAGTTCTTTCTTTCTGCAGCTATAAACGCCCGCGTTAAAATTCTAATAAAATAATCGTATTGGTGTTTAGTGTTACTTTTAAAAGACTTGGTAATACAGGTTTGCTTTGGTTTACACATATAAATAGATATCAACAAAGTCAACTCGACTGACTAACTAAATAATTCATCTAAAAACTTTCTTAGAGAATTTTGATCAGGATCGCTTTGATCAGTTACTAATGACTTGCTATATACTGCATTAATAATAGCACGATCAAAGTGATCCTAAAGTGAGTTTTTCTTGTGAAGCAATACCGATTGACTTATTTTTCTTATGTTTATAAAGCTTAGTCACAGATCAATCAAAAGAAAATTTAACATTTAGTCATTGATTTATATAAAAAAAATTTGCAAAATTGATCAGTGTTAACCGTGCTACGGCCCTGTATGTATAAAAGTGGAAATGGGCTCTTATGGATTTATGTAATTAATTGAAATCTATAGTATGGTATATAGACTGCATTACGGAAATTAATACAGGATAAATAAAGCCCTGTTTCCCGCTTTTCAAATTTATTCTGTATTAATTTCCGTCGTTATGGAAACAAATAGTAGGTAGTTAATTGAGTTGCCTACATTTAGGCGCTTCTTAAAGAATCTTTGAGAAGCTCTATCCCTGAAAGGAAACACTTTTGACTATACATTTATTAACAAAAAAATGTTTGTTTTTACATACTTTAAGCCCTAGAAGTTTGTCCCTGCAATTCATTAACACCCTGCATATTATATGGAATACTAAGGTCGTTTACAAATAAAGTTTGCTTTGGAAACACAAATTAAGTTGCCGCATTTGCCATATAAGAACCGAAAATAAGTTGTTTTTGATGCTAGTTCAAAAAAATGTCAAACAGCTAATAGCGCTTAAGTGAAATAGCGTTTATTTATTTAGTTTATGGAAATTGAAATTATGACTAAGTGAATTTTACCTCTTTCATTTAAGTTGTATTATATCATGTAAAACTGAATTCTTCAAACTAGGTCACGAGGCAACTTATTTTCCGTTGTTTTATGGCATCTGTGGCAATTTAATTTGTGTAACTTGTGTAAAATCAAAATTTTAAAGTTTTCTCGAAGACGGTTGCTTTTACGAAGAATGTGATTAATTTTTAACTACTTAGTGTCATTATGGTGTTTATACGAACTCATTTCTAGGTGTGCTAAAGAGGAATCTTTGAGTGCTTTTGTCTTTTGCGAGACGTATCAGGGTATTACTTCTAAATAGGTTCTGCAATAATTCTTATTTGAGCGGATTATTTATACAATAGATCTACAAATTCTTGTAGAATTTCATCTCTGTTATTCGAATGATTACGGAACAGTTGCTATTGTTTTGTCTTCTTTTTGTAACCATGAGGGGTTGTAACTTTTGAGGGTAGTATTTTCACTTAACAACATTTTAGAACACTCGCCATAATTTTGGTCCACGAACTCATGTCGATTTTATTTAGTAGTATTCGGGCTCCGACGCTCCGAAGGGGCATAAGGAGGAAATGAGAAGAAGAAGAAGAAGTATTCGGGAAAAGCTTCAAAAATTGATATTTACTATGTCATTGAGGCTATAGATATCCGTTACCCTTTACAACAACGTTTTTTTTTAGATTTTGGTTTACAACGTTAGGAAAAATTCTTGAGAACTTATATTTCTTGAGACTTTATGTTCCCAGAATACTTTGATTAAGAATGTACACTGCGTAATAGATATTAGCTGTTATAAACGTCATTATTTTTTAATGAAAATTAAACAAACAGATAGTCGTTTGAATAGCGAAGGGCAAATCCTCATAGGACATACAGGCGTGGGATGGCCACGAAAAGGATGGTATCACAATTTGAATTCGACATAAAACATGCACTTTGCCTATTCATTATCGTCATCATCATTATTACTATTAGTTCCCCTAATATGAAATTATAAGGAAAAAGAAATAGGAAATGTAAAACGTATCTATCTAATACTAAGGAGCAATAACGATTGCTGCTGTTACTGTGGTACAGTGGATAAGACCATAATATCAAGAAACCCGCAACAACTCCAAGCTAACATACACACATGGAAAAGACATCTAGATCAAAAAGGAATGACCATAAACATAGAGAAAAGTAAAGTCATACAACTAACAAAACTGGAGAACGCAAGGCGTGTAGATATAAATGTAGATGGAAATACCATAGAACAGGTAGATACCTATGAATACCTAGGTACTTTAGTTAGTAAAGACGGCCGTACAGATAGAGAAATAACAAATAGGATCAGCAAGGCCAACAAGATTTACTACCAAGTTAATAACACACTAATAGGGAAAATAGAATTGAGCACGAAAACAAAAACGTACCTGAATAAGACCACATATACCCCTACATTACTATATGCAGCAGAGTCCTGGGCAGTAACAGACAAGCATAGATACAAATTAACTGCAGCCGAAATGAGATACTTAAGATGGGTAATGGGAAGACGAGAAGAGACAGGATAAGGAACAGAAGCATAGACCTGCAACAAGATCCTTTAATACAACATTTAGAAAGAAAACGATTACAATGGTATGGCCACATGATCCAAATGGAGACCGAAAGATACTCAAAGAAGTTCTTTGAAATGAGATGTTAGGGACAAAGACCAAGAGGAAGATCCCGAAAGGGATGGGAAGATAATATCAAGGCAATCGCTAGAAGTAAGGGAAAGACCTGGCAACAACTGAGAACCTTAGCTAGGGACAGAAAAGAATATAGAAAGTGGCTCAATTCTTCAACACCGTGAAAGAAAGACATTAGGTAATTCCTACCAATCTAACTGTGGTGTTGGTATCAAAGTGTTTGTCGTACATTAAGTTTTACATTTTCCAACAATCCTGATAAAGTGTTTTGTAGGAAATCCAAGTACCTAACGTTGTTCAGTCACATGTTCATCGAAAATAGTATGGTTTCTTGCTATGCCACGCCAAACTTTTACAGAGACAACTTGAAGATGGATAACACATCCAGTGCTGATTCTCTTGTGCGTAATAGTGCCAGTTAGCCTATTCACTTCACCATTGATTGAGAATTTTGCCTCATCGCTAAACAATACATAATTTAAAGAAGACTGTTCCAAATAATCTTACAAAATTGCAAATAAATCTGAGGGCCATTAATATGCAGTTTGTGCACCAAAGTAACGTGATATCATTTGCTGTGAGAATTCTTCTAATTAAAGTTCTGCTAATATCCGCATTTGCGTTTAGATCTCTTTGAATTATATGGGGATTCTCATTCGCTGCCTCTAACATTGCTAGTTCATTTTCCATGTACGTAATCGTTTTGGATGTACATCTTCTGGAACTAACACATTTACCTTAGTTTCTCAAGGATGTTTTAAGGCTTCTTTTTTGACGGTGGTCTTCTAGTTGGATAGCAGCTAATTTAAACATTGCGGGCTGCAGCCGCATTTCCCCACCATTCACCAAAAATTTAAAACATATCTCTTTCATCGTTATTTGAAAACATCTTGCTTAATATTTAAGTAAATCGACAGCAAGACTAGTATTGTTGTAGCTACGCAACATTGTTCAATTTAATTAATTAAATTAAAGAATATTTTTGGTTGCTATACAGGCTGTTAATGAATTGCAGGGACAAACTTCTAGGGCTTAAAGTATTCATGAAAACAAATATTTTTTGTTAATAAATGTACGGCCAAAAGTGTTTCCTTTCAGTGATAGAGCTACTCAAGATTTTTTAAGAAGCGCCTAAATGTAGGCAACTCAATTTACTACCTACTATTTGTTTCCATAACGACGGAAATTAATACAGGATAAATAAAGCCCTCTTCCCACTTTTGAAATTCAAATTAAATTTAAACTAAATTAATTAACAAAATGTTTCAAAACTAAGCAAAAGAAAAAACCAAAATTACAAAGCAAATATCAACTATTTGAAAAATTTACAATAACTAATTCAAAAATTAACAAAACTATAGCAAATGTTCAAAATGTCGCCCCCCTAGCTTCGTTATTTTCGTTGTGTTTCGTATTTTTGTGTTATGGCAAAGTATACTTTTGCCGAACAGCAAGACATGATGTTCATATATGGAGCTGATTGGGGTAACGTATGCGAAGCTGCTGGCCTGTACCAAGAACATTTTCCGAATAGGAATCGTCCATCGCACAAGGCCTTTAGTGTAGTTTCACGTCGGCTGCGGGACGAAGGTAAATTCGTTGTCAACAGACACGACTGTGGAGCTACCAGAACAAGGCGAACGGTGGATTTTGAGGAAGAAGAAGTTTTGGAGAGAGGGGCTGAAAATCCTTCTACTAGTTCAAGAGCCATAGCTCATGAAATGGGAGTGAACTATGATTCAATATGGAAGGTACTACATGAGCAGTACCTACATCCGTACCATCCACAGAAGGTACAAGCCATGGTTCAAGCAGATTTTGCCAGGAATTTCTGCGGCGGTGTAATGAGTATCTAGAATTCCAAGTACACGTTCTGTTTAGCGACGAGGCATCTTTTACGAAAGAAGTAATATTCAGTCGTAGAAACAGCCACATTTGGGACGATGAAAATCCCCATGCTGTAGTTCAGAAAGGATATCAGCAAAGGTTTTAAGTGAACATTTGGGCCGGGATTGTTGGCGAAGTTCAACCGACTCCTGGTATATTTGGAACGGTGCGCAGGAATTTACTTCGTAGATGTGCGTGCTTCGTGTGTAGAAGCTGGGGGGGTGGGGGGCGACATTTTGAACATTTACTATAATTTTGTTAATATTTGAATTAGTTATTGTAAATTTTTCAAGTAGTTGATTTTTGCTTTGAAATTTTGGGTTTTTCTATTGGTAAGTTTTGAAACAATTTGTTAATTAAATGTAAATTTGTCCCTGCAATTCATTAACACCCTGTATGTATGTTTGGTTGTGTCAGCCTCTTTTAACGGGAGACCACTTGGCTCGTCCACCCTGTATGTCGGGGGAAATATTGCTACGCTGGTGGCGCAGAGTTCAGTTGTCTGGGAAACCATGTATGTAAATGCACGCTCGTCTGATCTCAAATGTATCATACGGATTTGAGAAGTCCATTACTTTTAGCCTTTGTTAAGATTCTCTTTCGTTTCTTTTGTTCATCCGTTCCAGTTTTTCTACCGCATTTCCTTCCGGCTAAGAAAGCTTTTATAAAGTAGTATATGTGTCAATGGACACTCGCTAGTTAGAGTGTTATTAGAAGAACGCTGATTTTAAGTGAAAAATCTGTAGCCTCGAAAACCCCGAAGTCTATCTAATAAGAAAGAAAAGTAAGTACTTACTATGCTGCCAGTCGCCCCTCGGTTCGTAACCTTTCACTCCGTCAATCCCATCAGCCAAGTAGTTGACGCATGGCTGGACTCCAGGAAATCCTACTTGCTGTAGAAGAACCATGTCGTCAGCTGAAATGAAAAAATATTCTGCAATGCCAAAGTTTTCTTAATAGAATTTTTGTTAAGTAAAAGATAAACCCTTATGAAAAAATAATCATAAAAGCATTTTCTTTTGTGCACAGATTGGAAGGAAAACAGATTATGTTTTCCGGTCGTTGCAGCCTTTGTGGAACTTCTCATGTTTGTTTTGCCAAGCTTGATGTATATTATTCAGAAATTAGAAGTGTATAGGAATTTTTAATGACCTCGTTACATAAATAGAATGGAAATTTCAACCCTGTGTTAATTACAGGGTTCATAAAAACCTTTTTCATATCATATATGCTGGTGTTTATTAAAGCAGCTTGTCACGTCATGCTTGTTTTGTTGAATTTTCTGTTAGGTATTCATAAAAGCACTAACTCGGCTTTTTAAATCGTCACGGAAATGGCCAGTTTAATTACTTACTTTTCCAGGAATGTAAATTATAATAAATATACCTAATAGAAGGGCTTGCTTTATAATGGTTTTCGTGTTGACTGGGTTCACAAAAAATTAAGCCTAACTTTTATCGATTTTGTAGGTGAAAATGTTTGTAGCTAGTTGGAAGGAACTATCGAATAATTGAACTACAGTCGATTCCACTTAAATGGGCTACCGGTTTATCGGGACAACAGTTTATTTGGGCCAAATCTTAATGAACAGAAACCAAATAAAGGAAATAACAGCAATTTACATCGCTTATTTGGGACACCAGTCAATTTAATCGGAACAGTAAATTTAAGATCAAAATATGTAATACCACGGCAAAACTTAAAAAATCACAAGAAGAAAAATTTTAAACAGTTTAACATGTATTTTTTACGAAATGCAGTGGATAACAGCACACAAAACATGCTGTTTTAAATCTTGTTCATTAGACATCACATATGTTGGTGCAGCGTGGGGATTCATATGCTGACTGCTTGAGATTCACACGTAGACATTGTTAGGGTGGTGGAGCTTGGCGGAGTTAACGTTTATTCAGTAACTGCTACACCACGCCGCCTTGCGTATGTGACGTATGGAACTATGGTAGACTCGTTTCTTTACAATTTTATTTAAAAATTTATAACCCTTGCCAAGATGCCAAGATATGACTTGACACTTTCAAGTAAAATTGCTTTGGTGGATAAAATTAAAAGCTAGCCACTAGTCATCGTCGGCTCGCTGCATTTATGTTTTACATTTTTGTTCAAGAATTTACTAAAGTCTAAGAAAAGTACTCGTTCTTTAATTTTGCGTGGAACTTCGCATATATGGGACAGCCGCTTGATTAGACCAAAATGTTCTAGTCCCAATGTGTCCCTTTAAGCAGAATCGACTGTATTTAAAAACTTGATTAAAAGCTACTTTTGGCAGCTTTATTAAAATTCCCATGCTGGGCTACTTCAGCTTGTATTCTATGGTGTTTTCATAAATGGAATTTGACAGTTGATGAAAAATGTTACATGTAACGTTAAACTAAGACGGTTCTGATTGAAACAATAAGTTGGATTTATTCCCAAATTAATATTTTTGGCCGTATCACTTACAACACTTTGTATAATGAAGCAAAAATTTTAAAATTGTAGAGTGCACTATGAAGTAGCGAGTTCTATTTATACGGTTTTTCGAAGAAAACAATTAGGAATGGATTAGGCGTTCTCTGGAGGAAATAAGGTTACTTATCTGGGTAATAAGCGTTCTGCACGTTTCATACATTTCAAAAGTTAATGGAGTCGTTGACCACATTTTCTGCTTATAAAAACTCCGAGTACATTGCTAGTTTATCGCCTAAGCACTATAAAAATCGATAGCAGCAAAGTTAATATAGTTGTTGGATGCTTGCCAAATAAAATTACATTTATATTCTTTTAAGATGGGACTACTGTGTTTTTCATTTGTGCCGTTTTATTATTGTAGAAAAACAGGAGAAAACGCTATGAAAATGTATGGTAATTGTGGTTAAAATTGGCGTTTGCTTAAAGTGGCAAGGTGGGTTTAAATTCAGCAAGCATACACAATATAAACTATGAGGATGTTTAAAAATTTGAAATTATGCTTTAATCATAAATAAAATCAATATTAGAATCAGTAATTAGAACAGTAACTTTAGTCCCCTGGGCAAATTAGGCAGATGTAATTTGTAGAACTGCAATATGTATGATATTTTCAGGATTATAATGGGATTTATTGAAAAAGTTAAAAACATGAGTGCTCTGATATGCTGAAAATTTGAGTTTGATCAGAATAATTGTAGGTTCTGTAATAATCATATATAAAATGAATATTAAAATCAATACTACTGCTAATGTAACAATTGTAGTAACCTTGGTCCCCAGGAAAAATGTGATGTAATACAATTTTTTAACATTAAATTATCTGATTTATCAGTATTGAAAAAGCATTTATTTTAAACATGAGCAACATGTTAGATTAAATTTAAGGAAGAGGTTGTTAACATTTTTTGTTTTGATCGGGAAGGTACATTTTATGTGGGTTTTTCGGAATTTACAAGATTTTTGTCTTTTTCTGTTCCTTTGTGATGTTCATATTTATTTTCACAGCATTTTAAAATACTTGTCAGCAGTGTTGGAGGTAAGGGTAACGTAAAAAAACAGAATCAGTACGGGACAATACACCACAGTACTTGACATTTTCTTATTGAACTTGTACTGTAAAATTTTATGCAATAAAACAATAATTAAACAACAAAACCGGAAATAAACACCTTAAATCAGCAGTTGCCGACTTGTATGATGATATAGCTATCGTTCAAACCTTTGATAAAACCCTACCTGGCAAAAGAAAAGGCGAGTTCAAAGAAGAAGTAGCAAATCTCTTAAAACGTTTTAAAAATACCCTCTAGAATGCGTTTACCCACCTGGATTGGTTTGATAAAGGGATCCAGGGACCAGTGGAGAAATTATACTACATTTAAAATTTGCAGCTGCCTGGGAAAATTCACAAAAAATTCAAGATATGCTGAACTAGTAGAAAGATGTCATCCCGAAATTGGTTTAATAATAAATCAGTTCATAACTGACAAAAATTATGCCAATCCGGGAGTTAAGATGTATTATGTATAAATGAATAACTAGAATTAATAAACGTGTACATCTAGGTTAAAATACTGTATTTATTAACACCAATCCAACAAATCATGGAATTCAATTACTTAGGGACACGTACATCAAGAGGTAGTAGATCAAATATTAAAGGCATATTTGGCGTAATGAAGGATCTCATTTGGAGAAACACTGATATGACTGTAGAGAGCTAAATTAAAATATGTGAAAGTCTAATTAGACAAGTAATGAATAAGTCATGACCACGAAGCAAGAGCCGAAATAAATATCACAAAACAATTCCTGTGAGCCAACGAAATGAAAACCCTGTGAATGATAATGGAAAAACACGACGGGGCAAAGTGAGGAATGAGACCATTATAGAAATATGTCAAGTTGTTGTAAAATGGGGCCGTGAAAGAGGATGTTGGAGAGACTATGTGCAATGTACGGAAACAACAAGAATTGCACATTCAGTAATGGCACAGATTCTAATAGAATTGACCCGAGGGAGGCCTAACAAACATCGGAGGAGTGAGTGACCATCCATATTCCAAGAACAATATGTTTAAAACACAAGCCAAAGGCTTAAAAATATGTGGAAGAACAAGAACGCGTGTTTCTACCTTGGCGCTGAGGAGAAACACGTAGCAGAGAAGAGGCTCAGCAGGGAAACGAATAGGCTGTTGATGAACAACAGCTGAGAATTTTAAATTAAAAGACAAGATGAGTAAACTAGATACGACTGATATTTCAGTTATAAAGACGAAATGTTGCAACGTCGGCTAACGACAGATCGTGGGGGGAGGCTGCAGTAATGGGATTCGCTTCTTAGAAGCAAACGTAATAGTAAGCAGTCTACTACCTGCTTTGACCACATTCCTATAGCCTAGCGCTTGTAGTATCGTGCACTGTGGTTGTCACTTTTGCATTATTTCGCACTACAATTTAGTGTAGCATACTCTCAATGCGGAAGAAATGATTTTATGCAGAATAGTAACGCAGGGATTTTCCTATCAAGTAGCCGAATTTTCTCCGAAGGGGGCCTTTAACTGTTCTTTGCGATCATGCACGCTGGTTAGGCGACGACAATACATGTGTTTTGACGTTTCTTTTAAGATCTGTGCGGGTCGGCCGGTTTGCTATTTTTTTTTATGAGAACGGGGGAATCTATTTTACGTCTTTGTGGCGGTCAGGCGTTATGTGACGAGTGCAGTCCTGAGGTTGATAATACTGTTTCTGTAATTAAAGGTCTAAGGTTTATGTTTTTTCCGTTTTAAAATCGACGAAAAGTCTGATTAAATAAATACAGGAAATAATAAGTTGACGGAAATACAGTGCTGCTTTTCCTTTCGCCGAGAGCGGATAAAAGTCAACCCCGTTATTCCCTTACCGTTTTTGTAACCGTTTGCCGCATTAACAAAAACTCTGTGCCTGCGATCTTCATTATTGGCTGTTTTAAACCATCTAATGCGCCATTTTCCGAAAAAATCCCAACTACGCAATATTGTGCAATTGTAGTTTCTTGTTCTTCGTTTACGTGAAGGAATTCCTATTACATAACATGTAGTCATATTGTGCTATCCCTTTGTTTCAACTGTCGTCTTCTCATCTTCCACTCAAGGGCGTCCCGTCGTATACGGATGCAAAATAGAAAAATTGGTTGTCATTACCTACCTCAACCTTATCACCGACTCAAGCTAAAAATTTTCCATGTATACCGTTGTTAGTGGAAACTCCTTGCAGTGATTTCACTTTTCTTGAAAGTGCTTTGAATTATGGAAAATAAAAGCAGTTGATATAAACAGAACAACCTTCAGTTGTTAATTGTTAAATAATAAATTACTGTACTTGTTTTGTAAACTCAACTATTATTTAACAGATACTCATTTTTATATTACCGTTAGTACCGTGGGCAGTAGCTGCGAGCCATCAAATTCGGACGTCACGAAGCCCTTTGTTTGTACATAACCTATAGCAGGACTGACTCTGGTTCTTTTTTGAACGTTTCCTTTTCCTGCTTGTAGTTGTACTAATTACAGTTGAACTCCCATATAGTGAACCCCCATTTAGTGTTTTTTTTTCTATATATTGGTTTTCTTGGGAGGATCTTCACCTTCCGACTCAATTGCATGTTAAAATGCTTCTATATTAGGGTAAAACTACACGGACGGATTTATCGCTGCGTGTTTCACGCTGCCGCGGCGTCTAGCGACTACACGAGAGCGTTGATATCGTCATTAATACAGTCAGTGGCATAACGGATGTTGTACAAGTAGATTGTATTGCTGCAATGAGTGTGTATTTACGTTTAAGAAACAAACGAAACAAAAACCGTTGTTGGTGGATACGTCCCATTCTTCGGAGCAGACTATCTACAGGACAATTTCATTTAAAATGTAATTAACATAAACAATACCCTGAAAAGTTCTTCTGTTATGTTCGAATGTCTGTGAATAGTAGAGCAGGGTGTTTCTCTACTTCACTTATTAACCTTTCCGTATCGAACATCTTTCACGAGTAATTGCAGATCGCAAATCCAGCGATAAATTGCTAATTTTGACTGAGACTGTAATCAGCGTTTAATACGCCGGTCGTGTAGTTTACTTCTAGACAAAATAATATGTTGCACTCTTGACGTTATCTCCGCCCGACGTATTTAGCGTCGCATGCTGCGTTGCTTCCGTCCACGCTCACAAAACGCCGCGTTTTTAACGCCCGTGTAGTTCAGTACATTTAAAACTATGCATTACGCTTGGGCGTGGGACTCGCAGCGTGAAACACGCAGCGAGAAATCCGTCCGTGTAGTTTTACCCTTATGATAAGATAAGATAAGATCTTTATTTGGTTATTCGCAAATATACATTGCTTTACCTCGTCAAATAATACATCTAAAGATAGACACATTAAAATTTGTATAAGTCTTAACTAAGTACATAGAGATAACAGTAGTACAATTTAATTTATATTGAAATCGTGAACATGAATGTGATCATTTAGAAATTCATAATTTGCATAATAACATTTACGTATGAAAAATATTTTCAGCTTTTTTTTAAATTGAATTTTTGGTAGCATTTTTATTTCTTCAGGCAATTTATTGTATAGTTTTATTGCCCAATATTTAGGACCAGTTTCAGATTTTTTAAGGAATATTTGCGGAGCAATTACATTGTTTTTTGTCCTTGTGTTATGCTCGTGTGTATCGCTGTGTTTTTTATATTTCCCAATATTTTGTTTTATGTGTACTATATTATCCATCATGTACATACAGGGTAATGTTAGTATTTTAAGTTCCCTGAAATGTTGTTTGCAGGACTCGCGGGTTGGTATTCCAGCAATAGCACGTATACACTTTTTCTGCATAATAAACGCTCGTTTTGCAGAACTTGATGCTCCCCATATGATAAGTCCATATGCAAGTACCGAATGTACCATTGCAAAATAGCATATTCTTGCTGTGCTCACATCACTGATTTGTTTTATTCTACGTACAGCAAACAGCGCTTTACTTATTTTAGAACACAGATGTTGCACATGTGATTCCCACTGTAGGTTACAATCCAATAAAACACCAAGAAATTTCACTGGTTTTATTTCACTGTTTATGATTTTTTTGCGGTTTGTGATTAGGAGATGTTGCGTTTTGTCTTCATTTAGCTTCATTTTGTTTGCTCGAAACCAATCAGTTGCGGACTTAATGGCTGTACTTGCTTTCTGTTTGGCTGTGTCATAGGTTGTAAAGCCTCCGTATTGTGATGTTTTTCTATCAAACCTTTACTATATAACTCAGGTATATAGGTAAACTTACGAGCGGATTTCATAGAAGTTGTACTTTTGCACAGCTAATTACAGGTTTGGCAAGAAATTCAAAGGTTTACTTGCCCCAAATTTAAAACACAAACAGACTTATATTGATCATGTACTCAAAGAAATGGAGGAAGACAGTAAGAAGTAAATGGAAAGTTAATTTCCTCTATGGATGTTATTCTAGAGTGGTAAATAATTGTAACAATTGAATTATACGTTGATAGCTATTAAATTGTTTCAGGAATTTTATAAAGTAAAGCACAAAATAAAAACAAGATTCGATAATCACATAATATATTTTTTGAAGTTCTCCTAAAATTTTCTACTTGATATGTGGAACAATTAATATTTGTATTGTAATTATGTTCTTGCATTTGAATATCCCTCTAATTTATAAAATCATGTTACTATATTGACATACTGTATAGTGTATACAGGGAATAAAATATTGACCGAGGGTTGCGATTTCAAGAGTTCCTAATATAGACAATTTTATAACGTTCTAGTTCTTTTTCATGTGGAGGCCAAGATTGATTGTTCTATTATCGGTACTGCTGGTAGTTTTATTTATATGTATAATTAACTTATGACTGTCTTGGGTTCCCAAGATTTGTTAGGTGTGCATTATTTTTGCATTTGGTTGTAGTTTTGACTTGCAATTAACTCTTGCGCTTTGAGAAACAGTTACAGCCACCTTGTCACTTAGTGTAAACTCCATTTTTAATGTGGTTTATAGTGCATAGGTACTGTAATTTGTAGGTACATAAGGTTTCTTTTGTAAATTAAAGAGATCGTTAACAACCTCATTGAAAATGTACGTGAATTTAAAATATCTATAAGAGTCACCCAATGACACCAAATTCATTGGTACTGTTTACGGGTCATATACTAAAATTTTGACTTACCTGTAAGACTGTAGCATAACGTCCATATTCCTCCATGCATGGGGACTAAAAACGCCAGAGCTGCATCTCGCGCATCATTCGAGGACACCCTTGCAACTGTTCCATCCAAGAACCACTGCATTCTAATACTGCTGTTGGTCATATTCTCAAGATCATCTTTGTTCCACGTTACTTCCTCCCAGTGGTCGGTCATAATGGACCCACACAGCATAGCTGTTGCACATGTTGTCAGTACGAGAGTTCCTAGTAAAAAAAAGACGCTTGGATGAACGCTGCAATTCCATCCGGACTCGTCTTCGGCTTCCGTTGTGGTCTCCATTAATCCGTCGTGATCGACGATTAGGAGATCGTACTCTTGATCGCGCTTCAGTTTGGTAACGTTTTGAACAACTTTTAGAAGATTTTACAAATGTTTATGCAATTTTGTGCGTTGGGTGCTTGTTTTTTATTTTTCTTTATTAGGTCGCTTTATTTTATTTTGCTTTTTTAAATACAAATTCTGTATAATTATGTGCTTAAACGTTCCTAAAAATAGGCTACTTGAAGCTCTAAATGAAGTGATTGTTTATGGTGTTCATGTTTTTCGTTGTTATATGTTTCATTTAGAAAAACTATTGTTATAATTTTGATTTATGGTGTAACCGATTTTATTAAAAATGACCATTTACTTCAGTTGCTTGTGCTAATTTTGGTTTAAAAAAGGTACTTTTTGTAAATAAGTTACATCACTATTAAGTTTTTCCTTCGGAGAAACTATAATATGCGTTCTGATGAATTTAAATTTATCAATTTTAGCTTTTAGTTGTTTATCGTGCGTCAAAAGCGCGGCATTGGTTGAATTTTATAGATTATTAATGTCTTCGTCTTATTATTATACGACAAGCATACAAGCAAGCGATCGATTTTCTGTTATGGGAAAATGGCCATTGTACGTTAGTTGCACCATTGTTGTACCCAGCCGTTTCTTATTCATAATTCTGGAACACCATGTCAAGGTTGTTGTAAATGTGATGTAAAATGTTACCAGACGACCACACTTCGTAGCTAGTTTTGTTCAAATCGTGCTTTGGTTTGGCTTAACCATTTCTTCATTAACTTCTGTAAAAAACGTGCAATAATTATAGTTTTAATTATTAAATTACAAAGTAAACATAATAATGAAAATTATTAAATACTGGGTATCCACAAGATCACGGCCATCTTTATTTTTTTAAGTCTAATATCAAATGAAATTCTAGATTAATTGTTCGTGAAACACCCTGTATCTTATAATTTGTTTTAACAGATATTCACAGATTGGAGGTGTAGCTTGCAAAGGGGTTTCATTAAGAATAAAATTAAACGAAATTTAATCCCTAGGAGGATGTGAACTTGGTCTTCATTTCACCATACAGACTAAGGGCGTCGTTCGCGTAATACTATCGATGAAAATGTTATGATGGGAAGGACGGCGTCAGTCCGCATGATTCAATGGAAGATATGTTAGGCTTGCTCCCCTACTAGATTAGGTTAAATATATTTCAGTTCCTTATTTTGGTGATATTTCGGAGAAAATTGCTAAAATTATAATCATAACAAATACATTTAAAGTAATTTATGAAACAACAAAAAGCACTTTCAACACCTTATTCAACGCGGAAGGTAGAACAAATGATTTGTTAAAATCAGGTATTTACAAATTGAACTGTTCACATTGTAATTATGTATACATAAGTCAAACAATAAGAAATTTTGGCACCAAATACAAAGAACAATCTGCCTACGCTAAACACTTATTGGAACATAATCATGCATTGAAATCAAATAATATAACATTTTTACACTTCTGTGATCATAAACGTAAATTGGATATACTCGAGGCTTTTCAAATTCACAAACACACCTTTAATGAATGAGCAAATTGAGCTCATAAATTTCCCGGTATTGAAAGTTTTGGAATAGAGGACCAGAGCCAAGTTCGAAATCAAGATCCCATTTGCTGTTGCCTTAGCTACAAATGTTTACTTCATTAAATGCTTTTGAAAGTGACATTTTGCTGGTCGAAAAACGTATAAAGAAAAAATAAAAATAAATACCTGTTGAAATTGTCTATTATTATTATTATTATTATTATTATTATTATTATTAATATATAAGTATGAATTTCAACGAAGTAAGGCAACAAACACTTACCAAGCAACAGCATGGTTTAAATTTTTTACAATTTAAAAAACTGCTTTCCCTTGCTTGTAAGGAATCAATAGATAGAGTTGAAGGTAAAATTGGAGATTTCAAAGCTTACAATTTCCTTTACACATTTATATTATTTTTGTACAATTTAAAAATAGGCTATGTTTAATAATACTACATATTTTGCCTGTTTGTCTCGGAAGTAATGAGAATGAATTGGCAACGCTGCATGAGTGTGGTGGGGACTGATTGGGTAACATGGTAGGTAAACAGCTGCAACAGTTTGGTCAACTCGGTGCACTGTTGTCGATATCTACAGTTGTTAGAAGTTGTGTTTAAACAGCCTGTCATACAAAAAATTGGAGTGAAGGTTTGTCCTCACCACAAATTTTCAGATGACACACGACTTTCAAAAAGGGCCGAGACAGCGAAAATTGCAATCGATCTGGACGGCCGTCTACATCTTAAACCGATGAATGTGTCAAGATGCGTTCTGTATTAGACAAAGACAGACGGTTACCACTCAGGTTAATTGCGGATGAGGCAGAAATTAGTAAAGATTCTTTTTCTACACTTATAAGTAAGGAGGAACGATATGCTAAGTACTTTGCGAATGCAGCTGAATAAGAAATTCAAAGCAGGAGATCTGATTAAACACCTACAAATCATAAAGGAATTTTAGCAGGAACTGCTGTCCAAACCAACTGACATACTAATGCCATCTAGACTCAACTATGAGCGACTGTTTGAAGTGGTTATTTCGGACCGCTAAACATGGAGTTCAGGGGAGCGAACACTAGAAAGAGGATCAGTCACATTCTATACACATGGACAATAAATAACGGTGAGGATGTAGACATTAACGGCCCTGGCGTAAGACTGAAACAAGCCCTGTGTCAAACCCCTACCATCTTTCAAGTGGAGACCCATGCTTTAGATGTTTTTGGTTAAATATGCCTCAGAAACGGCTATAGTAGACCCAGAATCTGTATCCTATCAGACAGTCAAGCCGCATTTAAAGCATTGAAGACTTACATTTGTGAGTCTGACATTGCTTGGGAATGTCTACAAACTATAAACCAGCTGGCAAGAAACAACAAGGTAACCTTGACGTGGATCTCACTTCACTGGTGCGGAACCTTCCTATGGCATTGCACAAGGTCATATTATGACTGGGATCAATACATGGGAAGACGTCCAAAAGTCTACCCATTGGAACAACATTCCAGGTTTAAGACACGCGAAGAAATTTATTTACCATTCGTCAAACAGAGCGCGAGAATTGCTCGAACTCAGCAAACAGGAGTCAAGGGAAATGATCTCCATTCTAACTGGACATTGCCCACTGAGATACCGTTTCAATTTTACGGGCAAAGCGGAGGATCATTTATGTCGATTTTGTAAAAAAGCGACTGAAATAACGGAACATATTCTTTGCAACTACAAAGTTATAATCCGCCAAAGTTTTCAATACCCTGGAAAGCTGTACACAACACCTGAAGAAGTGAGCAAAATAGCTCCCCGGAAAGTTTTCAAGTTTAGTACTGGAAGGGATGCTTTAGACAAGAAGGGCTTCACCAAAGACCTCAGCAGGTCGAAGTGAAAAGAGGCAGTCTCTGCCTGAACGACCTCCGATACAATCTACAATGGTGCCCAAGAACTTGTACGATGAACAGAAACAGAATCGCGTATTATAATTATTATTAAGTCAGGAAATGTAGCTTGAAAACGAACCAAACTTCATGCACAGAGTAATATCAGGAGATGAATTGCGGGTATTTGGCGACGATCCTGAAACAAAAAGGCAAAGTGCAGAGTGGCTCATGTCATCATCACCTCGACCGAAGAAAGCTCGCAGAAGCAAATCAAAATCTTTTTGATTGCCATTGAATCATTCACGAAAAATTTGTATCGCGGGGCCATACGTTTTCTACGTTTAGGGAAAAGGGTTCTGTCTGTACGACCTAATATTACAGCTGCTTGGATTTTGCATCACGACAATGCCCCGAGTCACACTTCACTGTCGATGAAAGAGTTTTTTGGTAGAGAAAAAATTCCCGCCCTTCAGTTCTGATACGGCTTCTTGTGACTGTTTTTTATTTTCGATAATTAAAAAGGGAGAGATGCGGCGGCGCGAGTTCGTAAGTGCGACTCAGTCACGCAGTGCTAGATAAAAGTGATTTGTGGTGGTTTTAAAGCAGTTTAGATAGACGAAAAGTGATAATAAGTGGTGGTGTAAGTAGTGGAACCCGTATATACAAAGTTGTTAACGGTAGTAGCGAAATTATAGAGTAGGAAAGAGATTTTGCAAACAACTGATAAGATGAAGGTGCATTCCTAAACCCGGAGCGCGCGCGCTGGGTAGATCGCGTAAAAGCAATTCAAATTCGGTCCCGCGCACGGACAGGCTCTGACCCAGTTAACCTAAAGAGGTTGCGTACCAGTTAGACGCGTAACAAATGAAAACCGGTGTTAAGAGAGAGAGGGACTTAAATAGCAGTGGCGAAACAGAACTAAAAGTTTCCAACAAAAACCGGAAAAAGACTCAACACAAAGATATAGGGATAGAAGTGGGGAACGAAACTGAGAAACAAGAAGGAGAAATGGATGACATAAAAGAAATGTTAAAGGATATGAAAGCCTCTTTTACA
>JABXWE010036965.1:0-10171 GCA_014611495.1 Limonius californicus
CTTTCCAGAAAGTACGGGAAGAGATATTAAATAGGTTTTTCTATTGCCAAGAAGTTCAAGGGGCACACTTTGAACATTTATTAAAATAGTATTACTATTCAGTTTTTGTGGTATAAAATAAGTTTTGTTGTGTTTTAGAATCTTCTTCGTCTTCGTCATTCTTCAATGGTGAACATTTCGAAAGCATACCTTTTTTGCTTCAATTCTTAATTTTTTCTATGAACTTGTTATTTTCAACCATCTGTCATTTTTTTCTGGATGAATAATTGTTTATGAAACTCAAAGATCAGAGGCATAATTAAAATAACTTTCAAATGAGGTGTCACTCGACCCCCATTGCCACTTACTAAAACAGTTTAAGATGGCGCCCAGCCGCCATTTTGAAAGTTATAAAATTTAAATATAGGCTAAAAAGTAGCATTTAGTAGTAGTATTACAGCACAAAAAATTTTGTGAAGAAATATCAAGTCGTTCAAAAGTTAGTAGGGGGGAAGGGCATTTTACGACCGCACTGTATGTATAAAGATTTTGTAAAACTTTATTAGATAAGATACAAGGATAAACTAGATATCAGTGAAATAAATGATTAACACGTTGCACGATTTACAGAACATTATAAATCATAGATTTTGATGACATTAATTTTTCTGCGAGATATTAGCCAAGGTGCCCGTAATTCAGTTAACCCGAACGCAAGCGCATCAGTTATAATATCAGCATAACGGAATACACTGAGGCTGTTCTTTTTATGGAAGCAAATCTGATCTAATCTTATCATAACCTACGATAATGTCATCGGAAAAACAACCGTTCTTGGTCTGTATTTGATTTCCTACCGCTGTGTTTGTGATAACAAACGGTTTGTAGGTACATGGAATTGGTGGTGCGATATGCTTAAATGCGCCAGAGGAAATTGAACTAGTGGAAAGTAAATGTTCCCGCAGTGGAAAATAACGATTAATGGTTAGTAAAATTTTTTACTCTATTTTGCGTTTATCACATTTACACAATTTATTTATCACGGCAGCGCCATTTTGTGATTTAAAGATTTACTTCATTTGTTGACATTCCTCTAAAACAATGTATGAATTTTTAGTTAGAATGATTGTGTATAACTGATCAACCTGGTGCTGCGCAATATACAGTGCTTTCGTAAAGTAGTGGATAAATTCGATAAAACATTTTAGAATGGTTTTCACAGAAAATCCTCGGACACGTCAACCTTACTTTTTATGAGTGCATCTGTCCTGATAATTGTCACTTTTCGATCGTCTTTTGTTTTCGCACTATGACGTCATCGACAATTTTTTTTAAATGGCACCCCATACTTTTGTTCACGCATTTGGATACAGCACATCTTTCTGCGTACGACATTCTCAAAAACGTATGAGCTTGCCTTCAGTTAATTTGACCATTTTGTATATAATGACAAAGTTACTATTCAATAAATAACACTTGAAATACACTACTTTTGACAAACAAAAGATAAGAAATGCATTCTTTCAAGAAATAACTCCAAACAGCTGTCAAAACCGTATTTTTTTAAATTATTATTGGTCTACTTTAATCACTTTACCATACATTTTTGAAACTTTGGGACTGATTATTTAAAAAACTTTCCTCTTCAAGGTCATATGTTTTTGACACTGTCGTACACAGAAAAATGTGCTGCATCCAAATTCGTGAACAAAAGTATGGGGTGCCTTTAAAAAAATGTCGATGACGTCATAGTGCGAAAACAAAAGACGATCGAAAAATGACAATTATCAGGAAAGATGCACTGATAAAAAGTAATGTTGACATGACTGAGAATTTTCTGTGAAAACCCTTCTAAAATGCTTTATCAGATTTATCCACTACTTTACGAAAGCACTGTAGGTATAATAATAAAACTGATACTATAATAGTATATTTCATTAGGAGTCTGGAAATAAGGATTTTTCCGTGCGCGCGTGACAAATTCTCGTGTGAGGCGAAACCGAACACGGGAAGTCATGCAAGCACGGAAAAATCCATTTCCGGACGTGTAATGAACGATACTTTTTATTATACTTATCTGAAAATAACGCAAAAAAGGATAAAAAGTAAATTTAGAACATTTTATTTTCAAAGTAATCATAATTCATCGTAACAGTACCAAACATGATTAACATTTCCATAGCAACGATATATTTATTATCGGCATTTAGCGCACGCAAAAAAAACGGAGATTTAACATTTCCATAGCAACGATATATTTATTATCGGCATTTAGCGCACGCAAAAAAAACGGAGATCGGTAAAAATTTTACGTGCGCTGTTCTGAAAATGCCACCTTTACGTCTTTGTAAAAAACGGATGAAAACAAGGTGTTTTCATATAAGTATAATAAAAATAATTTTTCATCGTTAACAATGTTTGCAAAATATATCAACCGAAATTTTTTTATATAAAACCGACAGAGAACGCGGAACTGTGCAAATTTTCAAATTTGGGAATGGGGAATCATCGAGTTTGCGCCTTTGATATGTGTCATTTTTTAAAGTACGATATAGGGTACGTTCCATTTAACATTGATATACAGGGAATTTTTCTTTTTAGTATACATTGCCTATGTATACTTTTAAAAGAAACTCGTCAATTTCGCCTATTGTGGAGGCAACCAACTATACAGATAACTAAAAAGCAGGAGCAAGCGTCATTATAGTTGTGAATTATTTGAGTATGAAGGTTATGTTGATGCAGTGTTTATATTAAATAAGTATTTCACCTTGTAGGTATATAGGACGCAGATGATGACTTATTTATTAAATAAAAATCGACAGGATGATGTTTCCGTAAGGTCCGTGCACATTATACAAAGTGATTTTTTAAAAAGTCAATTGCAGCAAGCCTAGAAAAACAGCTATTCCGTCTGCAGTCAGCTGTAATGAGCTTTGAATGACATTTACCTGTATGTCAACCTGTGTGACAGTTTAGGTAGTTAAAAATTTTGGCCCAACAAAATGTGAAAATGAACAAGTATTTAGTTGCAACTGATTTGTAATTTATTAAGGTAAGTAAATTACAGGTTTTTCGTCAAGGTTTCTTTCTTTCTGTTACAATTTTCATATTGTCAGATTCTAAAGCTTAATATAGACGGGACAATCCCTAGGCTTCTGCAATTGACCTTTTAAAAAATCACTTTGTATTTCTTTTGTACAAAACACATACATCAGCGGCAAAATGGTGTAATGGTCAGCATACCTGCCTTCCAAGCAGTTGATCCGAGTTCAATTCCCGGCGATGGCAAACTTTTTTAAATTATTATTATTCAACGTAGCATAAAATATTTCATTTCATTTCTTCGGTTAAAAGCGTGATACTTTCAGTTTTTATTTTCATGGGAAAATTTATTTCGCATCCCTCTTGATTTCAATTTTCTACAATTGGTTTTGACACTAAATAAAGGTTAATTTTATTTTTTAGCTTTGAATTAATTTGATTGCTGTGGTCACAGCATGCTTGAGTTGTCTGTATAGTTGGTTGCCTACACAATAGGCGAAATTGACGCGTTTCTTTTAAAAGTATACATAGGCTATGTATACTAAAAAGAAAAATTCCCTGTATAATAACCAAACCATCTATGTTACTGATCCACTAAACGCCTTGAATTTTCGCAGCATGTGATTATGGTACGTCGTTGGAGGCGTCGATTCAAGCGACCGCTAACCTAAAAAAGTTTTTCCGCGATCGTTGTTGTAAGTTGTCACGCTTTCGCCGTTTGTTTTTAATTGTTCTAATGGAAAATATTACGTTATATGACAGCGAATCGGATAAAACGTATGATTTGGTTTTGTCTACATAATTCATACCCGCCATTTTTTTCAAACCAATGGAGGCGTTCCATTAACCGGAGCGATCGTGGCTTTCAAACATTAGTGGAACTGTGTTACACGCAGCACAAATCGCAGTCACTGGAAGCGTTAAGTGGAACGTACCCATAAAAAAAGTTCAAGTACCGGGAGATCGAGAAAGGTTGTCCGAAAAAAACTACTTTCTACAGAGAGTATATCAATCTTTACATCCTCCACCTGTCATGGTGCTGTCATGTATGAAATGAAGTTAGCAATTTCTGGTAGATTCAAAAGAGGAAAATAAAATAAGAAGTTATTTGCAATCAGTTTTAATTATGGTTAATAATGGAATTAATTAGAACATTATTTGTTTTATTAACTAATTAGAATATTAAATTTTACAAAAATAAATTAACAAAATTAGTAATTAGTAATTACAGTTCATGTTCGAAATGAGCCCCGTTATTGTTGATACAGCACCCTACTCTTCTTTTCATGCTGTTAAAAACATTTTGTAGCTGTTGCACAGTTATATTTGCAGTAGCGGCAGTAATAGCATCCTTCAGTTGCTCAAGTGTGTGAATGTGGGTCTGATATATCGTGTTCTTTAAATGCCCAAAAAGAAAATAATCCAGGGGTGTCAAATCGGGTGACCGTGTGGGAAATGCAGTGATACGATCGTCATACAATTGTTGTATATATTGATTTGTTCGAAGGGCTGTATGTACAGGTGCATTATCCTGCTGAAAATATCCCTGACGTTATTCATCATCGTGAAGCTGATTTATAAATGTGTTTAGAATTCTGATGTAGCGGTCAGCTGTCACGGTATCTTAAAAAACATGGGACCAATTATGCGTCTTCTGGAGATGGCAATCCACACGCCAATCTTTATCGGATGCAGTGGAGTTTGTAAAAATTCACCAGGGGCCTCTGCAGACCACATCCTGTAATTTTGTTTATTTACGTAACCGGTGAGATGGAACCAGGCTTCGCCTGAAAAGAAACCTGAATCCAGCATTTCATCGTTATTTAAATTTTGGTTAAACCAATTGCAGAACTGCACACGTTTTTCATTATCATTCTTGCATTACTGAAATTTTATATGGGTGTAAATGCAGTTTTCTTCTTACTGCCTTTTGACACGTTCCATAGCTTAACCCTGCAATTACAAATTATAATAAATTTTATATGCAATATTTTATAGTTTACAAAATACACACCTGTTTGTTGCGCTAACTGTCGTAATGTTTTTTTAGGGCTGCGTTCGATACGTGTCTGTATATCCTCTAATGTGTCCTGAGTTAAAAGGGTTGGTCTTCCAGGAGATTTTTGTGTATCAACACTACCCGTTCTTTGGAAACGATGTACGATGCGCTTTACATGCCTGCTCAGATTATCGTAATCAAAGTCGACGTCGGGGAAACGATTAACGAATTCATCTACACACAAATTTACTGAATATTTCCATTCACCATCATTTTCATTGCGTTGGCCATTGCGGAAATAAGATTCAATAATAAACTTGTTGTGTTCAACGGAATACATAACCTTAAATTTACAAACAATTATTACTGTTTTCAATTAATTGGAAACACTGTACTTACTGTAAACTTCGTTTACCAATCCTTAATTAGTATTGAAAAATACTATTTGTATAATAATAACAGCGTCCAAGAATATAAAGTGAAATTAAGAAACGTAAACAGACGGAACAATCATAAACAAACAACGGAACAAACGTATTGCGCAGTGTGGCTAATATCACACTAGAAAGAAACATTGATAACTACTTAGAAGGTAGTTTTTTTTTGGACAAACTTATTCGATCTCACGGTATGTGGACCACTCATATGAACGTCATAGTATACAGAAGTAGGAACATAATACTAGAGTATATGCACATACAGGGTGCGTCGAAAAGATGCAAATTTTACGCCATGCACAAATACTCCCAATAGGGCGTGTCATAATAATAGTTAAGTGGAAAATACCTTTTAGAGTAAGTGGTACGGATAGCCCAAAAAATATTGAATACTTATTCTTTATCAGTGGCGTAATCGTAATTTATCAATTCAACTTCAGAAGAAAAAGAAAAAATGGCGAAACACATCGCCTAGACTTTCCCATACTTTAAATAACAATCTCTACTGATATAGAGGTTGGTTTAAAAAATATGATCAAACAATCTAACAAATCTTCAGTTTTGAATTAGCACTGCGAGGGCATTGAAGCAATGTTACGGCCAAACTTAAACCGGATATGGATATGTGGACAGTGAGTTTATACCTATAACATCAGAAATATCCAGAAATAATAACTTCTAAGATTTAAATGGATAGCTGTATTATTTATAATATATTCTAATTGTACGTCAAAGTAACTTTACTGTACGACATGACTTGTATACTTTGAAAACAACCATGTAATTAACACACCATTAAACTTAAAATTTCTGATATTACATAAATGGTTACGATGACAAGCTTCTCCATTCCATAAAATCGGTTTTGTAGGTCCCCAAGCCCTTCATCAGGTAACTGCATTTCCGAACCCGTTATCGTAAAATTAATTTTAAAAAATTTAAATGAGTTTATATGTGGATAAGCTTATTGTCTGCATGAATTTTTAATAAAAATCTAGATTTAAATTTTACCAACATCGGATCAGCTTTTTCGGAAATATCCATTTGCCCAGCGGAAGGTAATTTTGTTAGCATTAATTTTTTTAAGCTACGTCTATTATGTATATGTATCGAAACAGATTTATTTTGTATTTTCGTTAATATAAGTTAAAATATTGCTAAATTTTAATTTAAAACGACAATTATTAGTGAATCGGTTGCATTACAGGCGGTGGTCAAATTGTGTTTGTGCAGGACTATCCGCGCTAGTCAGTACTCGGATGGGTGGACAAATATAGTAGCACATGCAACCGGTCGTTTTTCGGAAGGCACGTAAAGCCGTCGGTCCCGGTTGTATAGGAACATCTTTGACAATCATATACCTACTATGTAGTGGAATTTTCTCTCCTCTGTTCGACGGGTTAGGTTAGCCTCCGGTCCGCCATAGATGCAGGAAAGAGGATTCACAGAACCTGCTAATTCTAGGTAATTAGCAGGCAATTGGCCTATACACAGAGGGGGAAGAATGAGAATTACTAGTGAGTAATTTTATGTTTTAGAATATTGTTTTAGTACTATTTCGACTGAAAAGAGGCATACTACAGGTATTACATTTGAAAATAAAAATGTTGATCACTGTACCTATTACCTAATCAAATTATATACATCGTAATGAATCAGAATATCTGTTTAGATAGACTTGTTTAAAGTCTTTCTATAAGTACATTACAGATAAAATTGTCCATTTTTAAATCGATCACATTAATTTAGGATAAGCTTTCATCTTCTTGATTACAGAAAATTATCGATAGTTGGAACTGTTAGTTATGAAATATAATTACACGTGACAATTGTAATATATGGCATTTTCAGTAATTATGCTTGTAGATGCATGCAAAGCATACTTCACGATAACCGTTTATCACGAATGTTTTAGAGATAATTTGCGTAAGGATATCTTTTTTAAATCGAATGTTTAACTGATTACATTTTGGCTCGTCAATGATATCGAACTAAAACGTTATTGCCAAGGCTCGGATTTATATTCACGCTAAAGTTCCAAAATTAGCGAAAATATATATACCTATGTATATATATATATATATATATATATACAGTGTTTCCCGAAAGTAACGGATAAATTCTAAAAAATCTCTGAGAAAAATATTTCAAAAAATGCTCGGACATGTCGATTTTTATTTTTAAATTGTCATTTAGAGATGTAATTTTCAACCCCCCATCCCTCAAACCCTAAGCGCTAGCAACTTCAACTTTAAAAATTATACTTGTAGGTACTACACGAAATGAAGAAAGTAACTAACAATTACCCCTGACAACATTCGCTTTGTTTACCTAATTACCTAGGTTTTCCTGGTGAAATTAATGTTAACAGGTAAACATTAATTCTTGGAAATTCCTAAAATCCAGCATTGGTTTAATCCAACCACCCCAAAAATTTTAAATTTTTAGAATTTAGTGAAGAAAAATGCTTCAACATGCATTTAATGCAAAAGTAAGGAGCAAAACACTAAAATTATGTAAAATATACAAAATTAAAATGGCGTCATTTAAATGCATTTCACTAGATACAGATAGATACAAACGCATTTAGTTGACATATCAATACTTTAGAATATGGTTTTTTCATAAAAACCAAACCTTGGTTATTACTTATTATACACGATCGAAAGGTAAACTGAAAACATTTTTGAAAAACTTTTTTTAAGAAGTTGCTAAACAAACTCTCGTACAAGCATCTATTTTGATGAACATATACATTTTTGTTTTCGTTTTTTTGTTGATAATTTGCTTATTATCACTGATATTTCAAAGCAATTTTCACATTATTAAGCCACTTTCACTTTTATCAATCGATACTGAAAACTAAGTGAAATTTACACAGTTTTCGTTTATTTTCGGCTTAACGGACACCTTCATCGTCTTTTTATCTCCACAGATATAGCTGCAAAAGTTAAAATTGTTTTACAATTGTTACAAAACATTTACAAAATTCATTTGTCCAAAACATGCAAATTCCGTACTAGGGTATGAGGCTTTCACATTAGTATTACGCTTGCCTGTAGCTTTTGTTTTGTTTTGTTTTGTTCCAGATTAGATAGGTAAAACAAAATATCAATTTAGCCTTTGTTAATATTCAAATCCTAGAGATAGTGTGGTCCAGTGGTTAAAGCACTAGACTTCGTTGCGCAAGGTCGAGAGGTCAAATCCCAAACTCGATGCCTGATGGGCGACCTACCCAGTCGCTTTAAATATTGAGTACTTGTGTGCGAATGAACAAGGGGTAATAATGTGGTTGTAAATGCGTGATGCTCACCACATCCCCACGTGGCATGAAATTGGCACGCGACAGTCGGATATGAGAGCAAGGACAAGGGAACTCCGATGTTTCACCTTGCAGGCTAAACTCTCCCATTATTATCACATTCAAATCCTGCTTCAAGCAATAAATCATCAAATATATTTACAATGAAAATAAAATCTAATTATAATGGTATTATCGAAATAAATTTATTTTATCTGTTAATTGTTTATTGCCTTATTTGTTGAAATTCATACTTTATTATCATAATCGTGATCCTCGTTTGTACCGCTTGCGCAGTGTAGAGGCGGTGTGAGGCCAAGCTAAGCTAGTTTGTGCTATGCACAACAGGGTCCGACTCCGCGGGTTGCCGTGTTGGTGCGAAACCGTGCTTGACTTGCCTGCCTGGTGTGTGGATCTTTTTGTTTATGGTCGTTATGGTATGCGGCCGTAATACGAGGAGTGCCATTAATTTGACTCCCAATGGCAAATGCAGACCGGGACTCGGTAACGACCACCCAAGGAATTAGAAAAATTTCCGACCCCAGAATGATTCGAACCGGGAAGCGTTTGGACTATTACATCCAAAGCTTGGCTGTCTTACCATTGAGCCATCCCAGCCCTCTCATACTTATATTTAATAATAATTATAATAGACAATTTCAACTGGCATTAATTTTGATTTATACATATTTCGACATGCAAAATGTCATTTTCAATAACATTTAGGAAGTAAACATTTGTAGCTAGGGTAACAACACACTGGGTGTTGATTTCGGACTTGGCTCAGGTCCTCTATTCCAAAACTTCCATAACGGGGAATTTATGGGCGCAATTTGCTCATTCCTTAAACGTGTGTTTGTGAATTTTCAAGGCCTCGAGTGTAATTCAATTTACGTTTTTCATCAGAAGTGTAAAAATGTTATTATATTATTTGATGTCAATGCATGATTGTGTTCTAAGAAGTGTTTAGCGTAGTTACATTTTTCTGGGTGTTTGTATTTGTATGAGCTTATGTGTTCTTTGTATCTGGTATCAAAATTTGTAATTGTTTGACCTGTGTATAAATACTTACAATGTGAACAGTTTAATTTGTAAAACCGATTTTAACCAATCCTTAGTTCTATCTTTTGCGTTGAATAAGGTGTTGAGGGGTCCCGGGTTGCGCACATTCGTCGCCCGTTCCCGTACGATCAGGAGAGTTAAGACAGCGTTGCTCCGGTCAGTACTTGGATGGCCGGATGGGTGACCCGAAGGTTGCGTTAACGCGGCGCCTCTCTCCCAGGAGGATTGATTACTATGGGAGAGTAGATCAACAACCCCCCTTATGGGGGAGGCTCAAGCCCAACAATGGGATACCGCGGGCTAATAAAAAAAAAAAAGGTGTTGAAAGTGTTTTTGTTGTTCTATAAA